>PVIW01003896.1:121783-151077 GCA_004026585.1 Noctilio leporinus | reverse complement strand
GGAGGGCTATTCAGCACCCCAGGAGGATCTAAAGGCACAGCAGGAGGGCTATTCGGCACCCCAGGAGGGCCTTCAGGCACAGCGGGAGGGCTATTCAGCACCCTAGGAGGGCCTAAAGGCACATCAGGAGGGCTGTTCGGCACCCCAGAAGGGCCTTCAGGCACCCCAGGAGGGCTATTCGGCACCCCAGGAGGATCTAAAGGCACCCCAGGAGGGCTATTCGGCACCCCAGGAGGGCCTAAAGGCACAGCAGGAGGGCTGTTCGGCACCCCAGGAGGGCCTTCAGGCACCCCAGGAGGGCTATTCGGCACCCCAGGAGGATCTAAAGGCACCCCAGGAGGGCTATTCGGCACCCCAGGAGGATCTAAAGGCACAGCAGGAGGGCCATTCGGCACCCCAGGAGGGCCTTCATGCACAGCAGGAGGGCCGTTAGGCACCCCAGGAGGACAAGTGAGGTCTCCCCCGAGCCAGCCAGTGGGAGAGGGAGACCTCACCAAGAACTTCAACTCAATAACATTGAACCCTCCACCGCCAGGAGAAAACAGAGGCCAACAGAGGACAAAGGTAAGCCCGAAGGAGGACGTGCAGGGAGGGTGTCTCCCAGCTACTAGCCCACCGCCTCCACCATTGCAGCTGGTGTCCCCAGCTCTCCCAGACACTTTCAACAGACCCCACGGACTTGCCCAGCTCAGGGGCCGCCATGAGCCTCCTCGAGTCTGGAGGCTTCTGTTTCATGTTTGGGGGTCTCCTTCCAGGGGCTTTTCCTCCAGCTGCTCCTGCCACTGTCACTATTGCCAACCCTCCCTCAGCTCTGCCAGCCCCTGTGCCGATGGCCCGGGAGTTCCCACCACTTGGTGCCTCTTTCTGCTCAGCTAGGCGCCTCCACCCCCAGCCAAGCAATCCCTGCTTCAGGGAAAGCAAACCCTCAACAGGAGCAAAACACAGGCGCTGCCCAGGAGGCTCGCCCAGACCCCCCTCTCACCTGTCCATCTGCTTCCTGACATCAGCAGGCGCCCAGACCTGCAGCGAAGTCCCCACCACTGCAGTGGGACCCTTATCAGAGGCCAAGGACGTGACGCCTGTTCTGCCTCTTACAGGGGATAGAGCTTCACCTGTCCAGCCAGTACGAGGAGAAGGTGCGGCCCTGCCTGGACCTCATCGACTCCCTGCGGGCCCTGGGCGTGGAGCAGGACCTGGACCTGCCCGCCATCGCTGTCATTGGGGACCAGAGCTCGGGCAAGAGCTCCGTGCTGGAGGCCCTGTCGGGCGTCGCCCTTCCCAGAGGCAGTGGTAAGCAGCCACCTGCGGGCCAAGAAGCGTCTGCGGGCGCTGGCGGTGTCAGAGGCCAGCCGCAGGCAGGGCCCCGGGAGGGCGGCCCCTGCAGGCCCTGGACGCCTGGGCAGGGAACCTGGATGGCCGTAAGCCACCACTGGCCCTGCATCTGTCAACGTCCCAGAGCGTTGTTCTTTCTCCCTCGAGGTCTTGTAAGAGGGTAGAAGCATTTCTCCTTTGAGCGTGGTAAATTTGTAAGTTGTAGGGGACAGACAGGCAAAGTCCTTCTGAGGAAATGTTCTCAATGTTTTTGCCAAGCTATTAGCCAGGACGGTGTGTGATAAGATACATGTTTTTGTTAAAAAAGAAAGAAAGAAAGAAAGAAGCTGTTGTACAATGTAATAAGTTGATGATAAAGGATGAGGAACAGGAGGGAGACTGTATCCTCCCCAGGGGCAGGCGAGGCCCACCCTGGCCCCCTCCCGCCTTGCTCCTAGCTCCATCAGCACTGCCCCCGGGCCAACCAGACCCTGGGGCCAGGGCTGCCTCCAGCCTCAGAGTGGGGGCGGGTCGACACCAGAGGACTGCACTGACCCCAACAGTAGACCGCACTCCAGGCACTCAGCCCGTGCTTCCTGCTGGCTGCGCCTGGTCTGTCCCTGACGGCAGGTGCTCCAGGGAGGTCGCATTAGCCAGGCACCAGGTGTTGAGAGTGAGAGTCTGGGACAGGGACTCCTCTCCGCCTGGGGGTCAGCGTTTTGGGGAGACGCGTGAGGGGGTGAGAGCCTGGATACCAGGGGTACTCGGGCTTCAGCCCCAAGAAGCTCAGGGCAGGTCCAGCTACGTAAGGGCCCTCCCTCCCCACCAGGCACCTCCCCAACCATGCCTTCGGGAGGTCCAGCGCTTCCCCAGGCTCTCCCTGCCACTTCCCTGCATCTTGGGGGCAGGGCGGAGTTGGGTGACCGCCTTGGCCCAGTGGATCTCACTGCTTCCACCTGTCCCCCTCCTGGGCAGCCACCTGTAGAGATGCAGGTCCTGAGGCTGACACCCTAGGAGTCTCTAGGATCCGGTAGTGAGTGTAGGACATCTGGATTGGGCCCTAAACAGAGTCAGAAATGTCAGACGAGGCCCCCGGGGATCCTGGGGCAGCTCCTGAGGCGTGAGAATGAAAGGCACCTGGGATGCTTGTGTTTCAAGAAAACTTAGGGTGTTTGGGACGCTCTCTTCCTCAGGAATCGTCACCAGGTGTCCGCTGGTGCTGAAGCTGAGAAAGGTCTCATCTGAGCTCCAGTGGAAGGGGAAGATCAGCTACCAGAACTCGGAACTCCAGCTTCGGGACCCCTCCCAGGTGGAGAGGGAAATCCTCAAAGGTAGGGGTCCCACTCCCTGCCAGCCCCCCGACCTGCGGTGCCACCGCCTCTCACACTGTCCCCTCCTTCCACCTAATTCCTATTCTTCCTTCGGGTCTCAGTTTCTCCCTGCCCCTTGGGAAGCGTCCCCTGCAGGGCCCCATCCTGTACCCCTGGAGATTAGCTTCAGGTAATGACAGAATGATTAAAAGTCTCTTCTGCAACCCCTGAGAGGGACCCCTGGTGGTCGTTGCCCTGCCGGCCACACCACAGCCGACCTGTGTGTGTGTGTGTGTGTGTGTGTGTGTGTGTGTGTGTGGTGGGGGTGGGGGGAGGGCTTCTCCCCTTTCCTGCTTTCACTCTGGTCTCAGCCAGGCCAGCACAAGCAACACTGATCCTAATAAGAACCTTGGTTCCTGGAAGACAGGTTTTTCGTGTCAGTAAACAAAGAACTCAGCCCTTGAGGGGGAGGTCTTTCTGAGTCTACCTGGGCTCAGCTCCGGAGAAACCAGTGTCTGTAGGTTCCCCCGACAGGCCCTTTCCAGAGCGGGGAGGTCCTGGCTCTAATTCTAGCGTTACCCCCAAATGCAGAGGCTGCTGGGGACCCGCAACCGGCAAGTCTCCTAGCTTGAAATTCCGGAAGCTGTGCAGCTGGCTGGCACCCTTGCATCCTGTGCTTGTTAGATGCCACCTGTCCCCAGCTCTGCAGGCCGGGCCCGGAGAACTGCGTGCTCCCCACACAGCAGGGCCCACACACCGGTGCCTGTGGGTGACTGCTCTGTGTGGGGGTGGGCCATAAGCAAGCTGCCACCCAGGCATGTATAGAACAGCATTTGGGGCCCCCATCGGCCGTTGGTGGGAGTGTAGTTTGGGGCAGCCACTTCGAAACCTGACAGCACCCGCTAAGGCGGGCCTAGTGCGCACCCTGACACATTGATACGCCACTCCTGAGGGTCACCCAGCCGGAGTGTGCCCCGAAAGCCTGGTTCCGGGAAGCTCACAGCCGTGCTCCTGCGATGGCTGCCCACGGGGGACCCCCGGGGGACCCCCAGAGGCCGGTGGCAGCGGCTGGGTCAAGGCACTGGTGCATGAGGTCCCTCAGCAGCAGGCGCTGAAATCGGGGAAACGTGGGAATGTAACGCTGAGTGAAAGAAGCCAGACACAAAGGAGCACGTGACAGGATTCCATTCATAATTAGGTGGGACCCCGTGAAATTGTCCTTGTGTCGAAAATGGTCCTCAGTCAGCAAATTCGTTTGCCGTAACCACATATGAAGCTCAAAAACAGGCAGAAGGATGCTGGCAGTGGTCAGGGTAGTGGTCGCTGCGGGTGGGGGGCTCGTGACCCGCTGGAGCAGGAGGGGCTTCCGGGGCTGCCCATGTGCCGTCTTCCCGGTCCGGGTGCCAGTTCCCCCTGTGAATTCAGCCTGCGAAGCGCAGCAAGCCACCCATTGAAGACAAGGAGCACTTTTCTGTACCTGTGTTCCGCTTCGGTACAAAGGGACAAAAATTGTCCCTTCGGTCGTGACTTGGAATTGACAACTAAGGCAGGGAAGTTTACCTAGGCCCAGTCCCAGTGTTTCACGGGCTCCTGGTTCCGTCTCCACCGGGTCAGGCCATTCATTGGGCTCACGGCTTCCGCTGCTTCCCTGTTTCTGCCCTCAGGGCTGTCGGAGAAGCAGGTGAGCGGTGGAATCGCCCGCAGATTTCATTGCTGTGCCCAAACAGGTGCCAGCAGGTCTCCCCTCATCTGGTTGAGGCCCCACCATCCACCCCTGCAGCACCCATTCAGTGTCCCTGGGGTGGGCACCGTTGTAACTATGTCGGTGCCCCTGGCGGGAGGTCACAACCACCTGCCTTCCCAGGGGCCCCATCCCTAAAACTTTGGAGTCTGTCAAATTGGACTTCCCCCCGGGCCCAAAGCCCTTGGCAAGCCAAATTGGTCACAAACAAATCACATGTCCAGTGAGTTCACTGCGTTGTCCATGTAGACCCGGTGGTCACCAGGCACAGCAGTTGGAGAGAGAAGGGTGGTCGGGGTCCGCTTGCTGTCCCAGGGGGGATGCATGGGCCCATTCCCGGAGGGGAAGGAAGGAGGGGTCCTCGTGAGCATCGCCTCCTGCCCTCCTGCTGCCCCTGGGTGGTGATGAGACACCTCTGTGTCCTTGTCTTATCCTGGGCGTGCGAGTCTACGTGTCCTCCCCTCACCTAGACGGTCCTAGGTTTCAATCATTTCAGGCGGTTGACAGGCTCTCTAGCTCCTGGCTGGGCCGTGTGGGGCCTGGGCTGCAGCAGCGACATCACCTGGGGATTTTGGGAACTGCAGGATCTCAGGCCCAGCCCAGAGTCAGAATCTGGGCCACAAGTAACCCGACCCCTGACAGGTCCATCTGGGTGCTTACATTTTGAGAAACCCTGATCAGAGCAGGATGAACTAACTACATGGTTTAAAGGGCTCAGTGTCAAATAATCATGATCAAATCACTATGTTTTGTGAAGGTGTAGTTTGGGGTATGTGTGAAGTATGTAAGAAATTAATGGTCTCTAGTCCTCAAGAAAAAAATCTTTTAAACCCCCTACAGCAAATAATTCATCTGCAGGGAGAATACCAAAGAAGAAATTTTTCTTCCTGTCTTCTTCTCAGGACTGCTTCTTTCTTTTTCCTCTCCCTTCCTTCAATACCTCTTCACCCCCGAAGGACAGCACCGTAGGATTATTGCAAAATGGTTCATGACCAAAGATAAGCAACAAGTATTAAACAGTGACAATACCTATTACCGCATTTGCATACATGATCTCGTTTGGCTAAAGGGTCCTGCCTCTTTGCATTTCTCTGCGGTCCCTGCAGCAGACCCTAGGGTGGCAGGCAGTTGACCCTCGGGGCCCACTTAGCTCCAGAATGACCACTGGCCTTTAGATTAGTGCTAGTTCCCAATGGGCAGAAGGAGGCAGAGGAGCTTTGCACAAAGTGTTCTGGATTAGAGGAGTATGTACGGGGCCATGAACATGCCTAGCAGCGGGATTTCATGTGCGGTGTTTGTCATGTGTGTTTATGTAAATAGGTACCCTTATGTTGGTGTATGTTTGTATGTATGTATTTATGTGTGTGTGTTAAAAGAGTTGGACAGATACAGAGATAGAAGGCACTGTGATACTGTCCTGGGACACACACGCATTTCTATTTCTACTGACATTTACATATTTTTTTTCTAGTCATAGAGGTAACATATACCTCTGTTAGTTACCCTGTTCTACATAAAAAATTCCTGCAAACTTGAGCAAATTAAGCCACACAGCTTTACTCTCTCGAGCAGCGTATGAGGGTCCAGAATTAGACACGTCAGCTGGGCAGTTCTGGCTCAAGGCCTCCGGCGAGGTAGAGTTGAGATGCTGGCAGGGGCCCATGAACTCACCCATGGCCTTGAACAGGGGGCCACTGATGTTTCTTGCAGGCTGCTGGCAAAGATGCCTTGGTCCCCTGCTTCTGTGGACCTATCTGCAGGTACTTGGCGTCCTTCTCCAGAAAGTGCATCCAAGAGAAAGCGGAAGTGCTCCACAATGTCTCTTATGACCTAGGCAGGCAGTTGCTTCACCCACAATATTCTTTAGGCACAAGTCCCTCTGTTCAGTCCCCCCTCAAGGCTCCACCAGTTTGGTAGCAGGGCTGTTGAAGGACTGGTGGATATTTTAAAACCATCACCACACCCACAGAAAAACATTTAAAAACATAAACAAAGAGAACAGAACCCCACTACCATTCCAATGTGAGCAATGTTTTCCCCTAGACTTTTTGAGGGTATGTGGACCTGCTGCCCCTGTGTACTCGGCCATCTTTCTGGTCTCCGGTCACCCCACAGGCTTCTGTGAGATGTTTTCTAAGCACCAAGGACTCTCTGAGGCTCTTCTACTCCATGCAGAAACTGTCACCTTTAAGAACAGCTGCTTTTTCTCAGATGGGTCACTAAGTGGCACTCTGGGTTTCTCCCCTCTTTGCCCCCGTAGCCCAAAACAGCATAGCTGGGCACGGAGTCGGCATCAGCCACGAGCTCATCAGTCTGGAGATCTCCTCCTCAGATGTGCCCGATCTGACTCTCATTGATCTTCCCGGCATCACCAGGATCGCTGTGGGAGATCAGCCCACGGACATCGGAATGCAGGTGAGCCTTTCTGGAACTTGGGAGAGGGCCAGGATCACACTTGAGCGACTGAGGCCGCCGCTGGCCACCCCAAAGGCTCTGAGGTGCTTTCCTAGCCCATCAGTCTAAGTGGTTAAGGTGGAAACTGGGGTAAGACCTCCTGAGTAGGGGCCTCAGGATCTGATGAGAGAGCCTGGCAGGTGAAGAGAGGATAACTTGGTGGGATTGCGAGTGCATGGGACGGCTCATGCCCTGCCTAACATGAGAGAATATCTGCCCAGTGTTACCATCTTGAAAGTCAAAAGAAGCCAGAAATTTGCCCTTGCCAGGTGGTTCAGTAGGTTGGAGCATCACCCCATAAACCAAAAGGTGTGGGTTCCATGTCTAGTCAGGGCACATATCTAGGTTGCAGGTTCAATCCCTGGTTGGGGTGCATATAGGAGACAAATGATCAATGTTTCTTTCAATAATGTTTCTTTCTCCCTTCCTCTCTCTCTAACATCAGTGAACATCCTTGGGTGAGAAGAGGCCAGAATTTTGGATTTTCACATAAAATCTGCCAATTTTAGCAAGATTAAAAAATAATAATAATGCCATGTAAGATCATCAGAACATGGTCTGTGGTCTCTGGCTGGGGCAAGAAGGCCAGTACAGTGTCTTGGGCAGCCACAGGTCAGACCAAGAGCTGCTGAGCCTATCTGAGCCTGTTGCTTTTTTTCCAAAGGCTCTTCCCATTCAAAGCTGCCTGAGAACAGTCTTACTGGGATGCCGGCATCATGCCTGATCCCTGGGCAAGGCCTGTCCTCGGACATTCCAGCCCACCCTTGCCCACCTCCATCTCTCCCCGAAATGCTCTCCCTACCCAGGCTTCCACATGGCACCTTCTCCTATTTCCTTCAGGCTCTGCAGAAATGCCACCTTACCTGGCTGTCCTTCCTGGTGTCTAACACCCTGCACCTGGCCTTTCTGATCCCACTTTCCCTCCTTATAGATTGTTTATGGCCCCGTTCCCTGCTGGGACTTAGGCCTGTACATCAGTGCTGAATCTCTAGATACTAGGCTGGGCCCGGTACCTGGTGGGCGCCCAATAACCACGTTGCATGAATAGAAAGTGTTCACCGGGGGGCTTTTCTCTCTAGGCGCACATTGTGGGGAGCAGTTTTCACTCTCCAAGTTCCTGTCAAAATGCACATGAAGGAGAGTGTCTCCTACAGGGATTTCCAACCCAAGTCTGTGTCACCCCCAGGTGCACTGACAATGTCTGAGACATTTTTGGTTGTCACAACCTGGGAAAGCGGGGTTGCTACCAGCATCCGGTGGGTAGAGGCCAGAGATGCAGCCAAATATTTGACAATGCATGGGGTGGCCGCCACAACACAGGCTGATCAATCTTGTCAACAGAGCTGAAATGGAGGATCCTGGGTTTGGGGCCTGTGCCCTCCCAGAGCACAGCAGGACAGTCACATGGGTGTGGCAGGGGAATAAGCACTAACCAGAAGGTAACTTGCCGCTTTAGGGCAATTCACATGGCAGTTCCCTGATAGAGGTTGATCACAAAGCTTGACTCAGTTAAATTCTTCCCCCGCCAAGACTCCATCAGGCCTGTTTGTATTCATCATTTGTTAAGTTTAACCCAGGGGCTTAATTGTTTACATGATGCTAGTTGGTGCTTCTGTTCTGTGGCTTCACTAAAATGACTAAGCAGGACGCTGTATGAGCAAAACTACACATCAATTGCACCGGATTTAAAGAAATATGTGCCAAGGTGCCAGACAGCCTCTCCCGTGTTTGTATTGTCCATGGGGGAAAATCGTATTGAAATTTGTCTTCGTAAGGCTTATGCTGCCTGCGTCTCTCTTTTGCTGACAAATGGTGAGGAATCTTGTTGTATTTCTCTCACATGAATGAGTTACTCCTTCCAGGACAGCTGAAATCATTAATATTAGGCATAAACACAGAGCTGTTGTTCCCAGAGACTTACTGTGAGCCTGTACCGAGCACCGACCACTAGGGCTGCTGCGCTGAGCAGGATTCTGCCATAAAGGTATGGCAGATCACCAGGGCACCCCTGGGCCCCAGGGCAGCTACAGCACACAACAAATCATGCTGACAGAATAATAGCACCTTGGAAGCCTCCCGGGAGAAATCTGGAGAGGCAGGAGAGGTTTTATCTAGCTCCCTGGAGAGCCAGAGTCTTCAGGGGAGAATCCATACCAGTGGTGGGCTTTGAGGAATAAGTAGGAAATCAATAGAGAACCCCAGATGGGCAGGAAGGATGGGCACACCATGGAAAGGGGACAGGCCAAGCCACAGCTCAGAAGTGTGAAAACTGGGTCATGCTCTGGGATGACGCTGCTTTTCACAGTGGCGCTGTGTTGTTGGGCAGCCAGAGATGGATCCTTTGTGTGTGTGACTCTTTGGCCTTAGATCAAGACGCTCATCAGGAAGTACATCCAGAAGCAGCAGACCATCAACCTGGTGGTGGTGCCCTGTAACGTGGACATCGCCACCACAGAGGCGCTGAGCATGGCTCAGGAGGTGGACCCCGATGGAGACAGGACCATAGGTAAGAAGAAGGAATCAGGCTTCCAGGAGATGGGGAGGGAAGGGGATGAGGTCCATGCTTAGAGACGCCCACATCTAGTGTTAGATCCGAGCGCAGCTCCAAAGCTCTGTGGGCCCCAAGCGCACTCAGGCACCATGGAGACGAGTCCTCTTCATTCACCATCAGGGTTGGATGCGTCTCGTGAATGTGGTTCTTCACTCTCCTTCCCACCGATGGTGATGGCTACATGGCACTGTTCGTGGGCCCAATGCCACTAACCTGCACAGTTAGTTCAAACGGCCTGGAATGTTCTTCCTCTGTCCGCAGGGCTGGCTCTGTCCTCTCCTTCAGAGGCCCTCTCTGTCCACCCAGGCTCAACCTGTATGTCCCCCCTGCCTGTAGCCATGTCTTTGCTTTTATTTTAATTCTCTGCATAGGACTTAGCAATGCCAGACATTTTTGTTTATTTCTGGGGCACTGCCACGGAGATCAGCTTATCTGGCTTTTCCCCACTAGCTGATGAAGGGGATGTTCATGAAATCAGGAATTTGGCAGTGTTGTTCACTGCCACCTCCTCAACACTGACAGCAGGGTACTTAACAGGCATGTGTTAATTTACATGTGTATGTCACAGAGTCAGGAAAATTGTAAGCTTAAAAAGAGAAGAAAAAATGAAAAGCATCTAAAAATGGCTGTCAGCACATTTGCCACTAGGGGCGCTGTCTCACCTCCTCAGGAGTTGAGAACGCATCGGGCCTTCCTGGACTCCATAGTTAGGTCATTACGTGATGTTTACGGGCTAATTCTGTAGATGGAGGCATGACAAGTCCTCTGTTTCAAATTGAGGCACCGTATGAGAAGGCACTGTCTCCCCAGCTAGAGGGCATTCTGATTGCGCGCCCGCACGTCTGTTATTTTATTCCTTTTCCTCGGAATAAAGTGCAATGATCTAGGCTTCCATGAATGATGGCTGGTTCCGGGAAGGGGCATGGCTGGCTGCTACCTCCCCTCCCAATGGAAGGTGTGAATGGAGAGGCAGAGATGTCTTGGCTCTGTTAGTAACATGAAGGCCTGTGAGTATAAGGCCATGTGCTCTTAACACCTTTGGGTAAGAAAACAGAGAAATCCGGCTGCTCAAGTACCAGGAAAGCATCTTAGGCACATGGCGATGGAGCCTGTCAGCTGTGAGCGCCAGCTGCCCAGGTACTAGCTCATAGCAGGCACCCCACGTGTTAAACCTTCCTTAGCTAAGTCACACAGGCCGCCCGTGAACCGAGCGGGGAGCAAGTGTGAGGGGTGACGATGGAATGAAGGAATGACCGTCAGGAACTGGGCAATCCAGACTGCAGGAGACTGTGTTGGTCCTGTCCGAAAAAGGACCCTGTCGCCCAGCAGGGCTCTAATATATTAGAGAAGAGAACTGACCTTTCCGCGCCCTTCTTTAACCGCCTCGCAGGGATCCTGACCAAACCAGACCTCGTGGACAAGGGTGCTGAGAAAATTATCGTGAACGTGGTGCAGAACCTCACGTACCATCTCAAGAAGGGCTACATGATAGTGAAGTGCCGCGGCCAGCAGGAGATCATAGACAAGCTGAGCTTGGCCGAGGCCACCAAGAAAGAAAAGGCATTCTTTCAGGCACATCCGTATTTCAGGTGAGACTCTGCAGGGCAGCCCTGCACCTTGGACTCCATGGAAGTCAGCCCCCCGCTACAGGACTTGGCCAAAGGGATAACCAAATTGCATAGAAAAAAGTTCTGCGGTGTAGCAGAACCTTATCCTTGTCTTTAGGTTAGTGTTAAGTTCATCAGCTTTTTAAAACAATCATTTTTCCCGTGGGCTGTCATGATGAGGCTGATTATAAATTGCAACATGGCATTTCATAGAGCGTAGGGTGCTTTAGTTTTCCAAAATGTTTTCACTTGCTCTCTGGTTTGTATCCCACAAAATTGTAAGAGAGACGGATGGCGGGTGAGCTTCTTCCCATTTTTATAGCTACAGATAATGAGGTCCAACCAACAGTGAATAGAAACAGGACCTGAAACAGATCTAGCTTCCAGAGACCAATGTCGACCGTTGTAAATGGTGCACAGTAAAGCCTGCTTCAGAGCCGGCAAACTCACTGGTTTTATTCAATAGAAATTGTCCTGTAGAAATGCAGCGGTTTGCAAGATGCTGGGATTTTCCCTGTTGCACCAGGTGCTTTGCCCTTTCATCTTATTCAGGAACCTGATGGTCCCAAACAATGTGGCAGCAGCGTAATGAGACCCAGAGGTCACTCCTGCTTTAAGGAGAGGGATGGTGGGTGGCCGCAATGGGGGCAGACCAGATAAACTCCTGGCTGTGTGCCCTTGGGAAACTGTGACGTCTCTGAGCTTTTGGTTTCTCCTCAGCTCAATGACTTCGTAGGATTGCGTTTTGGATTAAGTAATAGGACACGTGCAAAGGCCCTGGTGTACCAGTAGCCTGAGCTGTGTAAATACTACCCAGTTTCTCCCTTCCTCTTCTCTGCTCCTGCCCTGAATGGAAGAACCAGCCCATTTGCAATGGTGTTGGGGGCCCCCAAGGAGAGGGAAACTGCTCACGGAGCAGAGAAAGGATTCTGTAATAATCGCACCCACGGTTCTCAACCCTGAGCACAGAATCTCCCGCAGTGTTCATTACAATCCAGCTGGTTGCGTCCTGTTCCTGAGTTTCTCAGGTCTGGGATGGGGCCCAAGAATTTGTGTTTCTGTCAAGCTCCCAGTTGAGGCTGATATTGCTGGTCCAGGGAACACACTTTGAAAAACATTGCTCACGGGTTTGGGGCCAGTGAAGCCAACTGTGAATTCCCTGTTCTGCAGTCTCTAAAATGGATTCACCTCGTGTCCCTGATCCCGGATGCCCATTGATTATCAACTGCCCCCCTGCCCTTCCCCCAACCTTGGCAACCACCATTCCACTCTCCGATCGTGTGAGTCTTGACTAGTTTAGATTTCTTATGTAAGTGGAATCGTGCAGTATTTGTTCTTCTGTGACTGGTTTCTGTCACTCCGCGTGATGTCCTCAAGGTTTCACGCGGTCACGTGACAAAACTTTCTTCTTTTTTAAAGGCTGAATCCTATTTCGTTGCATGATTAAAAGCAAATGCAAACAGAAGCCAGACTTGGAAATGCCCTCAAGTAGACAAAACCAGCTTTAGCCACACAAGCAAAAGCTTAATTTAGTTTATTTTACTGGACGAAAGAGGGCACACAGTAACACTTGTATTTATGCTTCTGAAAATCATAAATGAAACTTAAATTCAGTTGCCCAGAATTGAGGTAACCTACCACGGGCCAATTTTCTGATACCTAAGAACATTCTAGTACTAGAACCGCTACCACGAAGCATAGCTGTCACTGCTGTCTCACTGCATCTGCTACGTCATAACAACTTGTTCCTGGACGTCACCCCATGTTTTGGTTTGCATGTTCCTGGTCTGCAAACGGTTTTCTTGCTGTGTGCACAGTACACTTTGAATGATTACTACTAGCATTCATACACCGTGTTTTCTTGATCCCCTCATCTGTCCATGGAAGTGCAGATTGTTTCTATAACTTGGGTATTGTGAATAGCACTGCTGTGAACATAAGAACAATACTGTTGCTTTGAGATCTTGATTTTAATTCTTCTGGGTAAATAAACATAGGTGGGATTATTGGATCAGGTGATGGTTCTATTTTTTGAGAAACTGCCATACTGCTTTTCTTGGTGGCTGCACCGTTTTCTATTCCCACCAACATTGGACAAGGGTTCCAAGGGTTCCGCATCCTTGCCACTGCTTGTCTTCTTTTACTATTGTTGTTTTTTTATAACACACAATGTGACATTCCACTGTGGTTTGATTTGCATTCTCCTGATGATCAGTGATGTTGAGCATCTTTTCCAGAGCTCTATTGACTATTTACATGTTTTCTTTGAAGAAATCTTTATCCAGCTCTTTGATCCATTTTTCAAATTGGTTTATTAGTTTTTGGAGGGTTTTTTGTTAGTGAATTGTAGGAGTAACTTATATATTTTGAAAATTAACCCCTTATCAAACACATTATTTGCAAATATTTTCTCCCATTTTATAGGTTCTCTGTTGATTGTGTCTTTGCTATGCAGAAGCTTTTCAGTTTGATATAGTCCCACTTTAGTTTATTTTTGCTTTTCTTGTCTGTGCTTTTGGTGGAATCATTTCCAAGACCAATGTCATAAAGATTTCCCCATAGTTTTCTTTTGTGTGTGTGTGGGAATTTTACGTTTCATATCTTTTGTTTAAGCCTTCAATAATTTTTCAGTTGACTTTTGCGCATGGTATGAGATGAGGATCCCATTTCATTCTTTTGCATGTAGATATATAGTTTTCCCAATATCATTTGTTGAGGAGATGATCGGTACACGTCCGTCTACATATTAGCAGCGTACCTTTTTGTGATAGTCAGCTGTAGCTTTGTAGGTAGTTTAAAATCAGGTTCTTCTTCTCCAGGTTGATTTGGCTATTCAGGGATAAAAATTTGTTACAAGAAATAAAATGCCAGTTCGGACAAGTCCCTGAACTGCTATGAAGTTAGGGGTTTTTTTGCTTTTGTTTTGTTTTGTTTTTGCCCCTGGAGGTAAATCAGTCACTTACTTCATCAGGTTGTGGGGATGACGGAGCGAGAAAAGGAGTGTATCTTGATTTCAGCACCACACTTGCCTAGGCGTGAGCTTATCCCACCACCAGCGGTTGTCTTCCTTACGCAGCGCCAGGCTTTTCTGATGCCACATGTTGCCCCAGGGAGCCAGGCTCACCTACCCACTTGCAAAGCCCGGTACTGGGGAGAGGGCCCTGCAGGCGCTTCCTGAGTGCAGTGCACTGTCTCGTTTCAGATCGCTCCTGCAGGAAGGGAAGGCCACGGTCCCCTGTCTAGCAGAAAGGCTCACCACCGAGCTGGTCTCGCACATCACCGTGAGTCAAAGGGCGTCACTCTCTTGGTCGTGGGTGGGCTCAGACACCATGTGCATCTGCCCAAAAAAAGCACACACGCCAGCACTTTCCGAGAACCACTTGCTCCTGGTCAGGGCTCACAGGAGGGGTTCTGAAACAGGGGGTAACCGCTGCTCAATCTTAAACCGAAAGGTTGGATCAGGAACTTGGGGGAAGTGGAAAGAGAAACCACAGTACCGGTCCAGCAGTGTCAGAAAGGAATGAACACCAAGCTGGCTACATTTTCTCTTTCCTATTGGCTCCTAACGCTTCACGGTATAGAAAACCTTGTCTCACTCTGAAGCTCGTGAGAAAGACATGCTCAGTTTTCCCCGATTCTCAAAAATGGGCAACTGCACGCATGGCATTAAAGAGGACGCAAGTGTGGCCTGGTGCTTCTTGAGATACAGAATATTGGCAGCGCTTGCCTGGGCCTGAGTACATGAGGTTAACCAACATGGCGAGACTGCAGGTTAACCCTTACAGCAGAGGTGATCCCAGGGCCCGGAGTTCCCCTCCGAGCTAAACTGCATGCCAGACAAAAGCAACAAATTCTGACACTGTCATACACATAAGAATCACCTGGGATTTTCGATAAAATTCCTATTTCTGGCCCTGGTTGGGTGGCTTAATTGGTTAGAGGATCATCTGCACTCTGAAAAGTTGCAGGTTCAATTCCCAGTCAGGGCGCATACCTAGGCGTGGGCTGAATGTCTGGTTGAGGCACTACAGGAAGCAACCAATCAATGTTTCTCCCACACCGATGTTTCTCTTTCTCTCTCTCTGTCTCTAAAATCAATAAGCAAATCTTTGGAAAGAATTTTTTAAATAAATAAAAACTCATATTCCTATGCCCCAGACCCCAGAGTTCCTGAATTAGCAGGTCTAGGGCGGGGCCCACACAGGGGCCCTGTGGAGCACACGTGGAGAAGTGCTGATTCTAGTAGAATCCCCTCAGTTTTCAGGGGGAAGCTTGGAAAGATATAACCCTGTTGAACTGAAAAAAAAAAAAAAAAAAAAACCCATTTTGCAGAAAGGTGTTGCATTTTGATAATGTAATTCTCAACATGTAAATATTTTACATTAAATTTCGAATTTAAAATTTGTGATACTTTCATCTTTAAAATGTATATCAAGACTCAATTATGTTCATTATAATTTAAAATATCAAGAAATGAGTAGATAGAAATTGTCCAAAAAGAAAAGAAAGAAAGAAAGAGCCTGTGAGACCTCATTACCTTCTTGGTGTCCCCCACCTTTATCATCACTTTATGTCACCCAGGCGAAACCCCAATGAACTCATCCTGTCAGGCTGGCTGCAGTGACCTTGGGCACCAAAACCGGAATTGGGGTACTGCTCCTCAGGTGTCCTGACCGGCAGTGCTCACCTGTCCGGGCTTTGGAGGTGGGGAGCTGGGTGCAGACTGGGACACTGACACTTACTAACTCAGCATTGACACCAAGCAGTTAGGTCCCTCCCCGGTAAAAAGAGGCTGCAAAGCCATGTGCTTTATGCCGTGGGAGGCTGGCCTGAGGTGTGTTGGTCCTGGAACAGTGCTGGGCCCATGGACCAGCCTCCCTGGCGCCTCCCCAGGTCCTTCCTTTTCAGTTTTGTTCCCCTCACGTGGCGTCATTGACTACTCAGCCTGACACGGACACCCAAGGCCTAGCTTCTACCAAAGCACCAGTTAGCCGTTTGTAACGGGCAAAGGATCACCAACAGTACATTTGACTACAGGACGCTTACACTGCATTCAAGTTTAATTGTTCTCAGAATACAAAACACTCATCCGAGCCAAACAAAAATCAAAACCTATCCATCGCCCGACTCCTCTGCACCCCGACGGCATAACGGAACTAGCCAACGACACGGGCCTTCCGTGACACAGGCTTCACACGGTTATAGAAGTTCTGCACCCCCTTGAATGCTTTCAAACGGATTCTGTCGGCTAATTTCGAGCTGTGGAAGTTCACTATTTGCACTTATTTTGTCCAGAAATCCCTCCCGTTGTTAGAAAATCAAATAAGGGAGAACCACCAGAGTGCGATGGAGGAGCTCTGCCATTGTGGTGAGAATGTCCCCAGCAATGACACCGACAAAATGATCTTTCTGGTTGAGGTGAGGATTTCAGAGGTCCCCATGTGGCCTCGTCCTTCCGGGGGGCCCAGCACGTGGTGAGGTGGCCCTCTGTGCTTGCCCCGCCTCTGCCCCACCAGGAGCCCTGTTCATCTGGGAGATGGCTGGGTGGGTGACCTGACCTTCCAGCCCCTAACACCCCACACCACTGCCCTGGGTACTAGCTTGTCAATGTGATTACAGCACAGGTGAATGATTTTTCCTCATTTTCAGAAAATCAAAATGTTTAATCAGGACATTGAGAAGTTAGTAGAAGGAGAAGAAATTGTAAAGGAGACAGAGACTCGCTTATTCAACAAACTCAGAGAGGAGTTTAAAAACTGGGGATTTATACTGGGAAACAACACCCAGCAGGGTAAGTCGGAGGACAGGGCTGCCTCCAAAAGCGGTGTCTCAGTCACCAAGGGCCAGACGCTAGTGTGCAAGTAGCTAGCACGCCCACACAAGAGCTCCTGAGCCCCTCATCCTCCCTGACTGCTTGTTACCTGCCCCCACCCCCACCATCCACGTGGAGCATTGCCCTCACCAGCTCAACAGAAAATAATTCCACCTCCCCGGCTTTCTTCTTGCGTCTTTGTTTTGAGGTTAGATGATTCCACTTACCTTATTTCTCCCTTCTTGTCACCCTTAATCCAAGACAGAGAGGTCAAGGCTCTGACAAGAATCTCCTTGCCCGACTTCTGTTCTGCTCCAGCCTGGATGGCAGTAGGCAGAGTGTGTACATTTGCGTACATGTGTGCATGTATGTATGCATATATATGAATTTTTTGCATTGTGTGCATGTGCTCATGTATGAGTGTGTGTGTGTGCTTGTGTATGTGTGCACATGTGTATGTGTATGTGTGTGTGCTGCATCTTTGTTCATTTTAGCGCTTGATAAGAACAGTACTATTCATTTGCATGGTAGCATTTCTCTAACCTAGTCTGGCTGCAAGTGAAACAAAAATACATAACTTTGAATCATATCCTTTTCTATCAACTAATAAACAGTAAACTCTTCTCTTGGGGTGACTGAAACACTTTTCAATAATAAGATTTTCTTTCTTAAAAGTCACTGTCAGGCCTTTTTTTTTTTTTTTTTTTTTTAATAAAACTCCATTTTAAAGCATCACCTTAGGGTACATGCAGTAGGCAAGCAAGACTTACAAAAAATGTGTTGACCTTTAAAATGTGTGTGGCTTGTTTTATGTGGCAGTAAAGAATGTGATTCATGAAGAAACCTCAAAATACGAAAACCAGTACCGTGGCAAAGAACTTCTTGGGTTTATCAACTACAAGACGTTCGAGACCATTGTGCGGCAGTACGTCGAGCAACTGGTCGACCCGGCGCTCAGCATGCTGACCAAGATTACAGGTGAGGCTCTCTCACCAGGGCCTGTGTGGTGATTCTCCCAGAAACTGCCTGGGTCTCAGTACCCTAGAGGGAGAGGCTGGAACAGAACCATCACCCGCAGCCTGCAGGTCTTCTTTCTCTGCCCAGCTGTGTGAGCACTAGTATGATGCCAGCCTGGGCGGGATCACATACTCTGGGAAAGGACAGGAAATGGATGGGACCCGCTCAGGTTGGGTGGTGAGGATGAGTTTTATGTCTCCCTGGGACCAGGTACCATCCATCCCCTCCTCTCTTGGTCAGTAAACTTGGGGAGCACGGCCTTAGAATAGGGTCTTGTACCATGATGTCTCCTCCCTGTGTCTTTAACCCATTTTATTCCCACTTACCTTTTACTGATGTCTGGTTTTTTCCCCTTTGGTCAGAACTTACCTGGCAAACATTTGCTGACACAGCCAAAAAACATTTTGATGAGTTTTCCAACCTCAATCGAGCAGCCCTGGTAAGTACCCACAGGTCACCTGCTGGTCACCAGCACCGATTTAGCTGGGTCTAACCTTTGCAAGAAGGTGGATGTGTACTGTTACTTGGAACCACAAGGCCAGGGTTGTAACTGCAGGTGGGCTGGGCTGGACTCAAGCCGCATCTGCTGTTTTGCTTCCACTTTGACCTTGTGGTCTCTCTTCGTCTCCGCAGCAGGGCAGGACGTACCTGAACATGTGACCAACCCTAATGACTACGTGGTATTTGGGTTCTTTTTTCCACACAAATGACAGCGTTGTGTGGGTTTCCACTTGGCAACTTTCCTTGCATCCCACTCTCAGTACAGGGAAGAGAAGGGCTCTGGATAAAAGCCCTC
Organism: Noctilio leporinus; assembly: GCA_004026585.1. Lineage (NCBI taxonomy): Eukaryota > Metazoa > Chordata > Mammalia > Chiroptera > Noctilionidae > Noctilio > Noctilio leporinus. The sequence goes on along the minus strand of PVIW01003896.1, from coordinate 132,478 downwards.
CTCTGCCCAGCCTAGGCTATGGGTCAGAATCTCATTCCACGGTCTCCTTCAGGTGAAGAAGGAAAAGATTTCCTGTCATCTCCCCACAATACAACTTCATGGCTTCTTCTACTTCTTCTGCCAGTTAGTGACAACAAAACCCCACTTCTGGGGTCTCTGATGCTCCCTGGGGTCCTGTCTGAGTCCTAAGGTTGCTCAACACAGAGTGGGTAACATGTCTAGTCCTTGGTCACCATGTCTCCCTGCTGGCAGCTTCCAGGACATATGTGCACCTTCCTTCCCGGCCTCAGTGGATGGATCCCTCAGTCCCCCATGCTCCCAACTGGAGGTATGGCTCTGCTGAGTTCTGTCCAGCTGGGCCAGGGCACGGAAGCACTCTGTTGCATGCACAGGCCACCCTGAAGCCAGGGACACTCCAACACCCACTGGGACCTCCTTTCCTTGGTGCTATCTTTGGATCGCTAAGAATTCTCGTCATACATAGCACCCTGCACCACTTGGGAACCCCTGGAGCACTCTAAGGCCACCAGCCTGGACAATCCCCTCCACCACTGTACTCTGCTCCTCCTGAGCCTCATGAGAGCCAGAGGGCTTGTCACCTTCCACTTCATTCCTCTCAGAGCAGGTACATGGGCCATATCTGCTTTCAGGCCCCAAACCTGCAGGGGGGCCTACCACATCATACCACATACATTCCTCGGGAAGGCATGAAGCAGGTCCAGATCTGTTTCCTTTTGGCCACAGACACTCCAAAAAGAAAGAGCCAGCCCTTGTGAAATGTACTAGTTCATGCTCTCTCTCTCTCTCTCTCTCTCTCTCTCTCTCTCTGATCAATCTCTGCCTTCAATGCCCAAAAGTCTGTTTAAAACTCAAAAGCCAGAAAGTTGCTTTTCTCCACTTCATCATCCGTCCCTTTCCCACAAAGCCTTTGACTGTGGGGTGACTCAGGAGTCACAGGATTCGGGGCCAAAGATCTCAAGCTATTACCTCACTCTTCATTGGCACTGGGGTCCTTTCTAAAAGCTCGGGTTCCAGGTGACTAGGTAGACAAAAGCGATGGAGATAAAAATGTACACCGGGCCGCAGTGAAGGAGCAGAAAGGTGGTGATGTGGGTGAAATGGAGGGCAGGGCAGAGAGGAGGCCTGGGTGGGGACAGTGGGGCAGGCACAGGCAAAGGGGGGGGCGTGACAAGATGGGGTCAGGGAGGACAGCAACCAAGGATACAGTGGGGACCTTCCAATGTCACCGTTAAAACCTCAGGCCTCCTTTAGCCTTACATTTTTTTCTTCTGTGTTTTACTTTAAAAAAAAAAAAAAGATTTTATTCACTAGTTTTAGAGAGAGGGGAAGGGAGAGAGGCAGAGAGGGAGAAAAACATCAGTGTGTGGTTGCCTTTCACCTGCCTCCAGCTATGAACCTGGCTGGAGACCTGGCTTGCAACCTGGGTTTGTGCCCTGGCTGGGAATCGAACCAGTGACGCTTGGGTTCATAGCCCATGCTCAATCCACTGAGCCACACCAACCAGGGCCAAGCCTTAAATTATTTCTAATTCTGTGTTCGACATCATAGTACTTCCTGAGTTGTTTAAACAACTGTGGGGGAGGGCAACCAAAACAAAATGGGGACCAACTTCTCTTTCTTTTGCAACCAGAACAAGATTGAAGACATAAAAACAAAACAAGCAGAAATGGCAGTAGATATGATCCGCCTGCAATTCAGGATGGAGAAGCTGGTTTATTGTCAGGACCAGATTTACAGTTCAATTCTGCAGAAAATTCGGGAAGAGAATTATAACCCACTCCGAACAGCTCCCCAGGCTCAGGAGTCTTCCATTTCCGCCCTCACTGAGATCGGGCTGCACCTGAACTCATACTTCTGGGTGAGTGTGGGTGCATGGTGGCCTTCCCGGGGGTGTCTTGGTTGAGAGTCCTTAACTGAGCAAAGAAGGGAGGGACCACTGCTGGTTCACTCTGATAAATTGCTCATATGTAATCTCATCTATAATTGCACAGGAACTCTAGTAAGACGCTTTTCATTCATTTGCCCCAAATCAGGTTCTTCCTGTGACAGAACATGTACACAAGAGTAATTCCAGCCCCAAGCTTCTTTAGATTTTATGCTATGCATGAAGTGCAGAATTACCATTGTCAGAGTCCAGCAAAACGCAACACCAATACAACCAGCCCTGCTGCTAGACATTTAGAAGGCATTCAGCTCTGGAAATGTCAACAGGAATGAAATTCCTGTCCCTAGATTTTGTGGCCCAATCCATTTGTGATGCAATCCAACACAAAAGAGTTGGGGCACACAGAAGGCAAGGTAGTTTTCAAACTGCGAAGAAGCCCAGCTACCGAAGCCTTTATTAACCAGAGTTGAATTATCCAGATGCGTGCAGAGCTCAGCGGCCACGCGAGCGAGGTACATGTGTGCAGAGAGGGCATGAGGTAGGAAAGGAAGCGGGCCCTGATCTGTCTCCAGAACAAAGCCAGAGGACCCCAGGGCCAAGAAGCCTCATGAGAGGTGGAGGAGGGGTTGGGCGGGAGCTTCTGGGAAGGCTGGGGTACCCACAATGTGCTTTGGGTTTGCTAGCCTACCAGGCAGGTTCTGAGTGCCAGAGAGAACACCTGGGTGATAAAGTTGGACAGCACAGACAGGAGCTTCTCGTGGTTTGATACCGAACACTGGAGCCGGGCAGGCAGGGCTACCAGGACATCGCAAGGCGGCCCTCTGTGCATGCCCTCTGTGCAGCTGCTGGCCTTTGGCCCAGACCCTTCCAGCTGACCCTTCCCGTCCTCTCTTCCAGGAGACCAGCAAGCGTCTCTCCAACCAGATCCCATTCATCATTCAGTATTGCATGCTCCAAGAGAATGGTGACCTGTTGCAGAAGGCCATGATGCAGTTACTACAGGAAAAAGAGCAGTATTCCTGGCTGCTTCAGGAGCGGAGCGAGACGGCCCACAAGAGGAGAATCCTTAAGGAGAAGATTTACCGGCTCACCCAGGCACGGCAGGCTCTCATTAAACTCTCCTGTTAAAGGGGGAGAGGTATATGGAAAAGTGGCACGACTTTGGGGCTTTATCTTCCGTGCACATTGTGAGGGGAAGTGGTGCAGGAACTGGCTTCTTGTTTAGGGTGAGCCCTTCTGCGGCTGTCGGTCGGTCTGCTGTACTGCACTCGGCACCAGAGTTTAGATCTGAAGACCCCAGGTGCCTAGAGCTGTTACCTCTATCTATATCCATGAACAGGTGTCTCTCTAGCCCTTGGGTCCCACAGCTTCCGGGCATAGCTTTCTTAATCACTGCTATCATTCTTTGTTCATTTGTCTCCCCCTACTCAACAGAGTAGGAGACCCCAGAGGGGGAAGGTCATATTATATTCTTTTTCTGTATTTGCAGAATTTTGCATAGCACCTGGGACGTAGTAAATTAATAGATCACTCAATAAGTGATGCCTTACTGAACAAATGGAAGATGGGGATTACCTAAGGCCATGGTTTAAATTAGCCTAGGATAGCTGGGGACGGTGTCCCTTAGCTGGTCACTGTCAGATGAATTAGGTCATGCCTCCTGCTGTGATTATGTCCACCTCCCCATCCCTGAGATGCGAGAACCGGGCCTGAATGATACTATGATCAAGTTATATTGTTTCCTCAATTGTAACAAGTTCCCACTGCTATGTTGTCTTTCTTTCTTTTTCTTTTTTCTTTTTACTTTTTAATTGCATTTATGGGGGTCGTATTGGTTATGTGTTACATCTTAAAGGAAAATTAATTAAAAAACAATTTTTAAAGAAAAATTTAGGACTTCGCACCACTGGTCATCTCTAGATTGGAGGATTATGGCTAATTTTATTTCCTTCTTCACTTTAGGCGATACCTACAAGATAGGAATTTTAAGAGGGCTAAGTGGACCCATTTCTAAAAACTACCTGTCCCAGAGCACATGTTCCAAAAGGCCATCAGTTCTTCCCTTCATCAAAGGCCTCTTTTTCCTTTACCTCTAGGTCAATAGAGCACTTCTGAAGCTCTTCAGCTCTTAGGTTTAGTTCTTGAATGCTTTTGGAGTCCATTTTGTATATGGTATTAGATAAGAGTCCAGTTCCATTCTTTTGCATGTGGATACTCTGTTTTCCAAGCCCCGTTTGTTGAAAAAACTGTCCTTGCTCCCATTGGCCTTGGCACTCTTGTCAAAAATAATCGGACCATACGTACAACGGTTTATTTCTGAGCTCCCCATTCCATTCCATTGGCCTGTATGTCTGGCTCTACGCCAGCACCACAGCTTTGGTAACTGCAGGTTCGTAGTAAGTTTTGAAATTAGGCAGTGAGTCTTTCAGCTTTGTTCATCTTTTTCAGAATTGCTTTGGCTATTTGTGGTCCCTTAAGATTGCATGTGAGTTCTAGGATGGTTTTTTTCCTTGTTTACCTCTGCAAAAAATAGGTCATTGCATTAAATCTGTAGATTGCTTTGGGTAGTATTTGTATCTTAACACTATTAAGTCTTCCACTCCATAAACACAGAATGTCTTTCCATTGATTTATGTCTATTTTAATTTCCTTAAGCAATGCTTTGCAGTTTTTACTGTACAAGTCTTTCACTTCCTTGGTTAAGTTAGTTCCTAAGTATTTTATTCCTTTTGATGCTGTTATAACTGTAACTATTTTCTTAACATTTTTTTTCAGATGATTCATTATAAGTCTACAAAAATGCAACTGATTTTTAGGTGGATTTTATATCTTACCACTTTGTTAAATTCATTTATTAGCTACTACAGGTATTTTTTTGTGTGTGTGAAATCTTTATAGCTTTCTACATATAAGGTCATATCATCTGTGAACAGAGATAATTTTATTTCTTTATCTTGCCTAATTGCTTAGGCTAGAACTGCCAAAACTATATTGAATGAAAGTGGCAAAAGTGGGGAACCTTATTTTATAAAGTTATTCTGGTTTTAAAGAAATTTTATCATCTTAAAGCTAAAAATGAAGCGAATTTAAAAGATAAAACATTGGTGTTAATTCAGGTATTCTTCACTTTATAAAAGCAATTTGGCTTTTTCCCCATATTTTATGAGTTAGGTCACATGTACAGATGGTCAGTAGCAGAGCCAAAGAGAAGAATCACATCTCTTCAAGTTATAAATACTGTTGTAAAAATAGTCTGAAAAAAATAAAGTCTGAAACTTAATATTTGCTTGTAAATTGTATATTCGATCTTTCCCTAAATGTTCAACCTGTTTTGCACATACGTACCCAGGCACCTATAGCCTCAGCTAAAATTTCTCATTTATCATGTCAGGACTGACCCCAAAACCCAGGTTTGAGGTGTCCAGGGAAGACATGTGAGGCCATATGTGAGTTTCTGGGGGCTGCCCTAACAATGTGCCACAAATAGGATGACTTAAAACAACAGAAGCTTCTCCTCTCACATTTCTGGAGGCCAGAAGTCTAAAATCAAGCTGCCAGCGAATTGGCTCCTTCTGGAGCCCTGAGGGAGACTGCACCCCAGGCTCTCTCCTCCCTTCTGGTGGCTCCAGCTGTTCTTAGCACTCCTTGGCTTGTCCCTGTGTCACTCCAGTGACGACCTCCATCCTCACAGGGCCTTCTCTGTGCCCTCCTAGAGCAAATCTCCCTTTCCCTTCTCTTTTGAAGATACCGGTCATTGGATTAAGAGCTCACCCTAAACCAGGATGGTCTCATCTCAAGATTCTTCACTTAATGATATCTACAAAGACACCACTTCCAAATAAGGTCAGATTTACCATTTCCGGGTATTTGGATTTGAACCTACCCTTTAGGGAGACACCATTAGCAGCAGGTCAGAGCATGAAGTTGGTACCTGGCCCGTGTTGTTGTTAGAACAAGTTAACTGCTGCAACGCGCACTTTAAGATCTCCATGGCTTAACGCAAGTGCATTCCCTACTCATCTCATGGCTGTTTAGGGTGGATTGGCAGGTCCAGAGCCACTCGGGCCCTTCAGGTACCAGCCTCCCTCCATCTAGTGGCCCTACCATCATGAGGGCCTTTGAGACGCAACCAGACCCTTTATCTCAGGCAAGAAAATGTAGAGGTTTGCAAGGGAGGTTTCCAGGAGCCAGTGGGTATATAACTTCCATCTTCTATAGGTGGAACTCAGGCCTATGGCTGAACCTAGCTGCAATGCAGGCTGGGAAATGCGGTCCAGCTAAGCAGGCAGGAGAAGGAGGGAACAGGATTTGGACCTGCCTCACCTGTCCCTCTGACACAGATGTGTTCCCTGCTCTTCCTTCTGATCTCTGGCTCATTTACTCACTCACCAGCACCCCCCCCCCCCCACACACACAGCCGTTTCCTCCTTCAGAGCTACTGTGCATCTGCGGTTTTGCTCCTAACAAGGGAGGACATAAAAAAAGACCCCACCAGATATAAACAAGAAAAGTTACTTATTTATTCACAGCTGACTAGCAAGGGCTCAGCCGCCACCACTTGTCCTTGGCAGGATCTCAGGCAGGAGAGGAGCGGGGCAGCTCCACAGCAGGGGACAGGGAAGGCCCCAGGCGTGCCCCCCATGAAAGCAGTGGGCTGGGAAACTGCAAGGCTGGGGGACACACAACCTTGGAGGGGACATCCTGTGTGATTTCTTAGGGTGTGTGTTTAGCTTTCTCCAGCTGGTCCTAAGTTGAAAGTAGGAACAAAACGGAAAGAAGCTATCAGTGTTTATCCAAGTCCTGTGTACTTTGGGCCACTTGTTCCAGGAGCCATCATTTGTCTTCCTGACACGGTCACTGGAGACAGCAGTCCGACTTCCTGCGTGTCTGACTTAGAGAAGTCGGTTCCCTGGGCTGGTTATTGCAGATAACGGTTGGTTTCCTGGGCAGATGGTGGCCGCTGCGGGTCAGAGATCTGTTTGCATGTGGTTCGGCCATTGTCTGTGTGCACATTCGCTCTCTCACAGCTGACCGTACCTTGTGGGGCCTTCCTTTCTCCTCTGCCCTGGACACTAGACCTGCTTGAAGCTACTTTCATCTGGGCGTCTGGCCGTCTCCCTCCGCATATGGTCCATGCCTCCCCGACACCGCTCGGGGTCCAGGCTGCCCCAAGATTCCTCACAGTGGTGGGAGATGCTCTTTCAATTGAGGGTTTGGGAGAAAGGTGCCTTTTCCTCAATGGTGTAGCATTGGGCTGGTCCTCTGTTGTGACATCCCAAATCATCCCAAATTGTACCCCTCACATTTCTTATCTCACAGTGTTCATTAGGGCAGCCGGTGATGTGGGCTGGGGAATAATTCACAAAGAGAAGAAAGTGCGGAGAGCAACGTTTTGATTCTATTTTCCCAAGAGAGTGTGCGGAGATGTGTACCAGCACCAGCCCTCAGGGGTGAGAGCTGCCAGCTTTGTCTGGGTGACACGGCGAATGTACGGCAGGAAGCTTCCGTTGTTCCCAAGCTGGTTCTGATGCTGCCTTTCGGTGCAGGGGCCGGTGCTTGTGGGCTCGTATGTCTTTTTCGTAAGTTCTGGGAGCCTCTGTGCCTTCAGGGCACTTCCCGTCCTTTCTAGCCCGGAGGGTAAAGGTTCATGAAACATCAAGCAGGGTCAGTCCTGCTTGATGGGGGTCCAGCTAACTGGAAAAGAGGGCCTGAAAGGGGGATTTTTGTCCTATCAGCTCCTTTGGGTCAGGAATTCGCACGGGTACCTCAGCTGGGTACCTGAGCTCGGGATTTGTCCATGGGGCTGCAGTCCAGCTGTGGGCCAGGCCATGCAGGTACGTGCAGCTGCCTTCACTCATGGCTCAGCTGTAGCTTCGGGGCTGCCTGGTGGCCTCTGCACACAGCCAGGCCCTGGTCCCTGGGGCCTTATGTGGAGAGTCAGCCCGATGGAGAGCCAGTCTCAGCAGAGCCGATTAGATTAAAAGTCCTGAAATGGAGAGATAATCCTGGATGATCCAGATGGGCTCTGCATGGAATCCATGTTCTCGTAAAAGGGAGGCAGAGGGAGCTCCAACTACAGAGAAGCCAACGTCAAGATGGAACAGAGCGGGAGGTTTGGGCCGCTAAGCCGCGGCTTTGAAGATGGAGAGAGAAGTGGGCGGGAAACACAGCTCCGGAAGTTGGAAACACGAGGAAAGGCATTGTGCACGCCCAAGGGAGGGAGTGAAGTCCTATCAACGAACACCATATCTTTAGCCCCATAAAACGGATCTTGGACTTCTGGCCTCCGGAACCGTAAGAGAACAAGTTTTGCCTATTTTAAGCTGCTGAGTTTGTGGTAATTTGTTCCAGCAGCCACGGGAAACTAACACAGCCTCCAAGCTCACTCACCTGGCTGCTGATGGCCTCAGCGGCTATGGGGTGGAGACACCAGCTTTTTACCATCATGTCTCACATTGGGACTTTGCTACACATTGCAGCCTGAGTGAAAAGTCTACAGAATCAGCTGGACGGTGTTTTGCAAATAAAATGGATTTGGTTTCATTTTTCTTAAAGCTGCCCAAGCGATGGTGGAAGCCAGGCAGGTGTGGGATGGCTCTTCAGTGAAAAAGCAGCTGGCTGCTGTAATGGGACCTGGCACACCTTAGAAAGTTTGTTTTGGCCCTGGCTGGTGGCACAGTGGATAAGGTGCTGACCTGCAAACCCATGGGTCGCTGGTTCGATTCCCCAGCCAGGGCATATAACCAGGTTGCAAGCCAGGTCTCCAGCCAGGTCTGTAGCTGGAGGCAGGTGAAAGGCAACCATACATTGATGTTTCTCTCTCTCTCTGCCTCTCTCCCTTCCCCTCTCTCTAAAAATAATAACTAAAATTTAAAAAGAAAAAAGAAAGGTTTTTTTGTTTTGTTTTGGAGCTACAAGTGATGGATGGCAGCTGAGAGCGCAGGACCCCCATACAAATGTGAAAATGGAGGAGCTGTAGGGCGAGCACCCCAGCTTTACCACTCACCATCAATCACCTCACACAGGAAGAGACCTTACTTCCCACCCCCAGTAGGAAAATTGTTTTCTGCTCCAGTCCAGCAGCAGAAAGGAGGGTCTGTTTGACGGACAACCACTCAGCCCATGAAAAGCCACTACACTTTAGGCAAACTCCTAATTCCCTCCTCCAGGGGACTTTGCTTACAACAGCCCCTCTGAATAAAAGAACATTCCTCTCCTTGGTTCTCTAGATTTGCACATGGGTTGCCATTGGGCTTCATGTCCTGAATTGAAATCCTTTTGTGTGTGTGTGTGTGTTTTTACTTTGAAAAGGTTTACTTTCATTTTTTATTGTTGTTCTATTACAGTTGTCCCAGTTTTTCCCCACTACTTTCCCTTGCCCGGTCTACCACCACCACCACCACCACCACCATCTATTGTCCACGGTCATTCACACATGCTCCTCGAATGAACTGAAATGTTTAATCATTCCAAAACAAATCCATTTTGCTGGAAAACTACCTGGCTTTTTTTTTTTTTTTTTTTTTAAGGTCAGTAAGACCCAGTTCCCTTTTCTCACTAGCTGTGTGTGATTTTCGGCAAAGAATCCGGCTCTCCGTGTCTCCCTGTCCCATTTGATTGGTTTTTGTGATACAGGAGCTCATGTGTGCACAGAACTTAGCCTAGTGCCCAACAGGGTTGATACTCCACAGATGCTCCATAACCAAAAGGCGGCACTTTTAATACCAAGATCGGGCATTGCGGTCTCTCCATAAAACTATGAAACAAGGAGCCCAGTTACAGCAGAGGAGGAATGAAACAGCCTGAGTTGGACTGTTATCAGTTGAACCTGATACTGCCTCCACCATATGAAAGAAACTTTTTAAAAGATTTTATTTATTTATTTTTAGAGAGAGGGAGAAGAGGGAGAGAAACATTGATGGCTTGGTTGCCTGTTGCCTCTCTAATGCGGTCCACCGTAGCCGCCCTCCCCCGACCCCCACCAAACTCGTAGCCCAGGTATGAGCCCTAACAATGGGCCAGCGACCTTTAATTTTGTGGGACAATGCCCAACCAACTGACCCATACTTGTCAGGGAGAGAAATTAACTTTTTTATGAAAAATAAGCGTTTACAGTGTGCTTATCACAGAGGAATGACATAGGAGCAGGTGGCTCTGTGCCAGAAGAATGGTTTTGGAGCGGCCGCCAGCCTTCCCCCAGTGCTTGCACAATAAGCCACTAGTACACCAAGCCAGGACCCAGCTCAGCTTCTTCCTGGATGGCCCGGGGCCTGAACCTAGGAGACCAGATAACAGCAACCTTGCCTGCGCCAACATTTTCGCGCTTGAATTGCAAACGAAACACACGAAAATCCCCTTAAATGGTGGCCCCAGATCCTGAAGTCAATGCTGCTGGTCGGGGGTCCGCCCTTTGACAGGCACTGGTCTAGATCACAAGCACAGAGGAGAAAACGACAGGAGGCAAATGACACCTGACCCCGGACTGGTGCTCCGGGCCGGAGACAGGGGCTCTGCTGGCCACTGTCACAGACATGGGCGCATTGTTCCGGTGGTTAAGGGCTTCCCTGCAGTGCCATGCCCCTCTCTAAACTCCCCCGGCCCCGGGCACCTGCAGAACCGTATTCAGGTTCAGCCAGACCTCTGACCCGCCAGTGGGCAACCCAGTGAGCAACCTCCTCCGGGCTCCGCCCCCTCCCCGGCACCACCCCTCCTCCTCCGGGCTCCGCCCCCTCCCCACACCACCCCTCCTCCTCCGGGCTCCGCCCCCTCCCCACACCACCCCTCCTCCT
>PVIW01003896.1:0-121683 GCA_004026585.1 Noctilio leporinus | reverse complement strand
ACCAAGAAAAAGAAACTGATACTGAATTAGGAAACGGAAGATGATGGAAGGGGAAGCCGACAGGAGACCGTGAAGGAAATGAAACCGAGAGGCCTAGGGAAACTCCGGAGGTCACCTCAAGACCCCTTCTGCAAGCCCAGAGCCAGTCCGCCTATTCATCACTCACTCATTCATTCATTCTAGAAACGTTTATTGAACCCTGTGCTTGAACACAGACTGGATTCCAAGTGCAACAGTGGACACCACGCACCAATCACGCACCAATGCCCGCCCCGCTGACTTCCAGGCGTTCGGAGCCGCAGAGGCCAAGGCAGTGCCATGCGGCCACGCTTCCAAGGGCTGGAAGTGGAGAGGGACCACGGGGTGCCCACGGAGCGAGCCCGCTAGGCCTCTAGAAGGACAGAGGGAGGCTGTGTTCTGGAAAGAAGGCCTGTGCGCAAAGGAAAGAGCAGACCCGCACAGAGCAGAGCTGCCTAACCAGAGAGGGACCCCCAGGGCCTCCTCACAGCCTTGCTGTGCCGCCGGGGGGGGGGGGGGGGGGGGGGGGGGGTGCTGCTTCATCACTGAGCTGTCACAATATCCAGCTGTTCCCCCAGCCATGCTTTATCACAGCTGCGCTGGGTGCACTGAATCAAGTTTCCTTCTGCACTGCACCCCAACGTGGAGTGAATTGCGGACATTGCTGACATTGAATTGGCACCAGTTGGCCATTGGCCAGCAGCTCTGACTGTATTATTACACTTAGATCTGCTCCCTGGGCTCTTCCAGGAACTACCACATGATCCACATGTTAGAAACAGTGAGGTGGCACTAGCTAGGCACCGAGGCATCTTAACTAAGGAGGTATCTGCACCTACCGAGAGTGCAGATACCTTCCTGTTGTGCTTCAGGCACCACACTCACCTTCTTCCCGTCCCAACTCTGACTCCTCGGGCTGGCTGGGGCTCCTTCTCATTTCATTCCCTAACAGGACTGCCGGGAGGGAGAGCCTCCAGCCCTTTGATGAAGCAGCAGTCATTTGCCAGAGTGAAGGCTTCAGCCCACACTTGACCCTGTACCTTCAGTAGCACTGGCACTCCGACCAGCAGTCCTGGGGAATCCTGCTCACAGCCTCCCAGGAGATGCTCCCCACTCTTCTTTGTAACTAGGAGATAAGTGAAGGGAACCAAAGTTTTGTCACCCCGATCCTGCCTTTTGGGACATGGCTTTTAAGCTGGCTATTAAGAAAGCAAGTCAGAACTTTGATCTGCCCCCTTTATACCTAATAGATCAGATAGAAAGACCACCACCTCCAGGAAGGAAATCTTAGAATGCTCACCTTAGTCTAACTTGAATGAAGCTCAGGCAGGGCCCTGTTAGTCACATCCCCTGTGACCATTGTTTCTGGGTTGCCCCCGCAAGAATTTGCCTGGCATAAGTGATCTGCTTTTTCTCAACTATCTATAAATCACCCATTCTCCTTCTCTCTTTTTTCCAAAATGCCATATGTACCCAATACTCCCTGGCTGCTTGGAATTGTCATGCTTATGTGAATTCCCTATACCCTTATATTAAAATGTTATTTTCTCCTGTGAATCTGTCTTAGCTCAACTTGAACCTAAAAGGTGGAAGGAAATGAATTCATTTCTTTTAGCCCCCGCAAAGGAAAAGGTGTTTTTTCGTTAGTTTGTTTCCCGCAACAGGTGAGTGGTCTGACAAGGGTTTCTCATTAATCAGACATGTTCTCCCACCAGGCCACCCTGGATGGCATTACCCAGATCCCAGCAAAGAACTCTGCAGAACAAGATGGGACACCTCAGGCTGCCCTGTGGGGCCTTTTCCCATTCTTTTGGAGGCAACCATGTTGAGTTGGAGCCATCCAGGCTTTTCCTGACGCTAATTCTTGGAGCTATGCCTAGTTTTGGGTTGTTGAGTAGGGTGAAGGAAGCTCTTCCTAATTACAGGAGTCTTTGGGGAGATCTTGTTGTTGGGGATCTCTGAGCTGAGCAGAGGAGAACCGAGGTAGAATATACCTTTTCCAAAGAGAAATGTTACTCCCTGCTCATGGGATCCTCACAGGGAACACACTCTGGAGTGGGCTTGGCCTCAGTCCCTACTGCTACAGAAGGCTGGAAGCAGAGGGGGACATGTCTCACCAGCTAACTCAGCAGTCCTGGGCCTGGTCTGATAATACTACCAGGTTCCAATATCACAAGAAACACTCTATTAGCACAAGGAAGAGAAAATCCTTAGAATTCTATGTCCTTTCCACAGTCTGGGAAGGAAAGCCTTTGAAACTATGTTTATCCCAAGGCCCACAAGGCAGGAGAGGGCCCTTAGGGCATACAGAAAGAAGCCCATTAACACCTTTGGGTATTCATGCCAGTCCTGGAATACACAACTTCACCCCAATCCCACCAACTACATAAATCCTCAGAACAAGGGACTCACTCTCTTGGTGCCCTTGGTGCTCAGGTCCCCTGGACCTCCGGCCCCAGGCCTCTGGCCATCAGTCTCAGGCCACACCGGGCCAAGCTGGCCACCCTGGGCTCTGGCCACCCTTGTTTTTGCTCTCCCATTCATTAATACATTTTGCCTGCACACTAATAGGTTCACTGATCTAATTCTTTACTGCATTGGTGAGAAGAACCCCTAACAGTGTTCTCGCTAACACTGCTGTCCACCCATTTCCACGCTAGAGAAATGGGTGGGGTGGGGGACTTAAGGTGTACAAAGAGAATTGGGAGAGGAGGAAGATGATGGGAGTCAGCAGGGACTGGGAGTGGGAAGGCAGAAAGCCTCTGTTAACGAAAAACGCGGGAGAATCCCTGCTGATACTGAAATGCTCCTTGGGAATCTCCAGCAGGGTTAGAAAATCCCCAATTTATTGTCAATGCATCGGTTCAGAGACCAGGGGTTAAGCCAGAGACCAGGGATTGAGGGAACCTCTAAATGCAAGGTACTTCCGGCTCTAGATGGCTCAAGCCGTCCAGAACAGCGGCTCCCTAACAGTGCGGCAGAATCTTCGCAAAGGCGGGGTGCAGCCCCGGCGCAGGGCCTGCGGATCTGACTCACTGGAGCGGGACTCCGGGCGCAGGGTCCGCGCTCCGCCTTAAGCTCCGGGGGTATGGATGCTCTGCGGCTGGGCACGCACCCTGGAGGAAAGTCTGGTGTGGGAAAGCGGCAGGTTCGGTTTCGTTTCTGAGCCCTGCAGCCCCCTCTGCGCGTTGTGTCAGGAGTTTCGTTTCCTTGCGACAGGGGCGGGCCAGGAGCCTGGGGGCAGAGCGCTGGCTTTATAAGGCGGAGAGCAGCGGGCTTGTGGCACTTGCGGCCGCAAGAGAGCAGGTGAGTGTCACCCGCCCCGGCCGCCCGGCCGTGCACCCCAGCCTGCGGGATTGGAGCGGGACGGGGGGGAGGGGTCCGAAAGGGGCTTCTTTCTGGCAGCAGAAACACGCGCTCTGGGGTGCGGGCATCGCGCGGGGTTGGTAATAACAATAATAGACATCATAACGGTGTTGGGGTCTGGCTCAGAACACGCTCGATTCTGCCTCAGGCCTTCAGGTTGCTGAGGCTCCTGGGTGGCGGGTCAAACACAGCCCCGCTCACGGGCGGTTTTTCTGCAAAAACTTCACTCAACATAATCTGTACTTCTTGGCCTGGTGTATTTACCTGGGGTTGATGTGAAGGCCAATAGAGGGACAGTGGCCTTGATTCATGCAGCTTCTTCCCTGAGCTAGGCACTAAGCTGGTGCGATCCTACAATGCTGGAAAAAATGTCACAGAACTCAGAGTAATTTATTTGTTTATCCTCACCTGAAGGCGTGGTAACTGACTTTTCGAGAGAGGCGACAGGAGGGAGGGAGAGAGGGGAAGAGAACATTCATGTAGAGCAAAACTTGGATCAGTTGCCTCCACTAGGAGTCCCTGCCCGCCCCCCGCCCCCCAACCTTGGCCAGGGGCACGTGCCCTGACTGGGAATGGACCCGCTCCGACCCGCTCCAACCCACTGAGACACACGGCCCAGAGCGCATAATAATTATATTTAAAACCACATTTTGCTGAGACTGTGTGTGGGCTAGAGACATGAAGTCCTCAGGCCTTTGGATCTGTAGCAAGTCATGTTTTGTCCTGTCACCAGAGGGAAGAAAGGCAGCCTTATGAGAGGGATAGGAAAGGAGCACCCCCAAGCCATTACAATGTGAAATGCGTGGGAAGCAGAAAGTAACTTGGGCCCCGCAACGGCTCTTTTACTGATTGGGAATTCTTTAAATTGTAATAACTTCTGGCATCTCTAAAACCGCAAATAAATGTAACTGCCATTCTTGAACTGAACACTTATCCATAGAGGACCACCCAGACTAGATAAGGCAGGCATAGCCAGAGGGAATCTTGACTACTCACCCATTACAGGACAATAATGGACAAAACTAACAACAAGTAAAACAGAACCAAATATATGAATACAGTGAATAGGCCTACAGTGGGCAGGAGGAAAGGGGTTGTGGGGAGGGGGGAGGCAGAGGCAAGGAAGGAGAGCAGCTTAGACAAGAACCTAGTATACAGGAACCATGGACATGGACAACAGGTGGGATTGACTTTGGGGGGAATGGGTGGGTGGGGAGGGGGACAGAGGGGAGCAAAAAGGGGATGGATGTCATACAACAACAATAAATTAAAAAAAAAAAAAAAAATCCAACAACCAGGAAGGGAATGTATTTATAAATACGTTTCCTGAAACCCACTGAGCACAAAAGTTTTTCCCAAGGCGTAGGGTTAGAGAATGCATTTCCAGATGGCAAAAGCCCATAGTACTCTTCAAAATTGATCCCCTTGGAAGATCACCTTTCTCCCACTTTACAATTCAGGGAATGCACCCTTGTCTCCCCGTTCCCACCCCTCTTTTTATAACCTTGCCTTTCCAACTGCATATACACTGACAAACATAGTATCGCTCTAGGGGAAGGTCCAGTGAAAAGTAGAACAGACAGCATCAGGAAACATTACAATTCAAGCAGAAAAGTTAGAGCAAGGTTCCGTGCCTTATCTGTCTGAGAATTAAAATAGTCAAGGTTTACTAACAGGATTCCAGGAATCATGAGTTGGCCTTAGCCTGGGTCCCCTCTGCTCCTTCTGCCTGTGCACCAAGGGCAGCTATGGGAATGTACCTGGATGAGTACTCTTAGCTGCCCGGGCATTGATCTAATTTGTATATGTTGCACAATTTCAAGGAGGTGTCCAACAGCTCTGCATTCCCACCCAACTCATCAACGTTACATCGTTGAGGAAAAGGAAGGTACACTGGGGGTAAGTAGGTGCTTTTATTTTTTATAAGATTTACTTCAAGTCAAAGGAGAAATATTTTTACTTCTAGCCAAGATTATTAGATGTGTAAAGTTTAATATTTAGGGAGTTGTGGTCCCACAAAAATTTTCAAATGAATTTCAAATACATGCATATATATATATATATATTGGATCCAGGCAAGTATGATAAAGTGGTCAGTTAAATGCTTTCAAAAAAGAAAATAACATTAAGATACATGAATGTGGGCACAATAGAACAAAAATAGAAAATCAAGAATCAAAAGGAACAAAAAAATGACTTGGAGTTCATGTATTTTTTTAAACTATAGGTTTGCCTATCAAATGGCCATGATTAGACTCCTTTGGCTATGTTGGAATGAGTGCTATAATGATTTTATTTCTAAATTAAATTTTTAAAAATATGCTACAAATTTGATTCCTTGACTCTATGTGTGTTTAGTGAAAAGAAATTCTGATGTTGACCCTGAAATTGTGACAGGAAATACCCAGTGAAAAAAAACCTTTGGGGCCCTGACTGTGTGTGGCTCAATTGGTTGGGCATTGTCGTGCAATGTCCAAGGTCACCAGTTCTGATACCTAGTCGCACAGGCCTGGGAGCTCCCATTGGGAGCGTGTGCAGGAGGGACCTGATAGATGTTTCTCTCTCACATAGATGTTCCTCTCCCTGTCTTTCCCCCTCTGTTCCCCTAAACATACACACATAAAATCTTTTTTTTTTTTAAAGATTTTATTTATTATTTTCAGAGAGAGGGGAAGGGAGAGAAGCAGAGAGGTAGAGAGACATCCATGTATGGTTGCCTTTCACCTGCCTCCAGCTACGGACCTGGCCGGAGACCTGGCTTGCAACCTGGTTATGTGCCCTGGCTGGGAATCGAACCAGCGACCTTTGGGTTCACAGGCCGGCGCCTTATCCACTGTGCCGCCAGCCAGGGCATAAAATCTTTTTTTTTTTTTTTTAATTTAATTTATATACATAAAATCTTTTTTAAAAATTGGGAGGGCCTGGAAGCATATTCATGACTACTGAGCTGGGATGCAGCCCGTGTCGTCATAGGACACAGGAAGCAAATGTCATAGGACATTTAACAAGGAAGCAAATCATCTGCTTCCTTGGGGGTCCCCCGGGCACTGATCTTTCCTCGGTTGGTGTGGAGCGTGGGCTCGGTTCCATGGCCACGCATCCCTGCTTCTGACTGTGTTCCTCCTGATCTGCTTGGTTTGAAGCGGAACCAGCAAAGGAAGAAGATGGGGCGTTCTGACTGGAAAACTGCCAAGCCTGTTTCATGCAATCCTCAGGTCTCAAATGAAAATGCTGATACGCTACAGAACAATCTGGAAACAGTAAGTTGCTGCCTGAAAGCCACTCTCTGTGTAGCTGTGAGCTGGGCCCATAGCGCAGGACTCCGGGCACTGGTTGCAAAGACAAGCAGACGTTTTGCCAGGTAATGCTGGCCGGGGTGCGGTTTTGGCCTGGGAAACCAGACAAGATGCTGATTGGCTCGGGGAGGAATTAGCCTGGGCCCATGGGCCCGAGGATCCCTGCATCATCATGTGTCCATGTCACGATTCAGTCTCAAGCTGCTGTCTTCTAAGGTGTCATTATGACATTCCTGCATGGGGCAGTCACGTGGTGTGTTTTTTCCCCAGAATCAAGACATGTATGTTGGGAACCCAACTTGGCTTCTGGAATCAATCTGGCCTAAGTTTGACCCCAACACTGACCCATTCAACTGCATGATCTTGGTGTGGTTTCGCCCTTGCTAAGCCCAGGTTTTGGGTTTTAAAAGGAGATAATAACAGCATTTCATGTGGCTGTTAAGAGGAGTGACTGCAGGTGGCCTGTCACTTAGGAAGAACTCCGCTGCTTGCGGTCACATATATTAAAGCCATGGATCATCAGCTTCATTCAAGTAGACTTCATTTTCATAATCGATGTGATCAGTATTTTAAATAATATTTAAAACCATGTGGAAGAACATAGGAAAATAAAAGGTCCACCCATCTTTCCACCTCCCTAATGTAACTGTCTCTGGCCTGGCTGAAGCTGGTAGTGAGTATACCAGGCAGTAAGAATTCACACAGCTCACACCCACCTGCTTGGAGGGAGATTTCCCTTTTCCCAGCAAGTAGAACAGAGTGTGTCTTATGATCTGGCAGTTCTATGATCTAGGTGTAGACCTTCATTCTTGGAGTGTGGTTCCCAGGCCAGCAGTGTCAGCATCACCTGGGATACTAGATGCAAACAATGTTTGAGACACGGATCATCACGCCCCCACCTGCTTCTCTCCCAAACCCAGAGAACTAGGAACTCCCCAAGTGGGGCTTCGTACAGCAAGCTCTCCAGGTGATTCCACTTTGTGCTCAGCTTGGGAACCACTATGCAAACTCTTGCAGGTTTCCCGGGGCAGCCATGGTCCTAACAGCTTTATTTCTAAAAGCAAACCCCTGAAGCGACAAAAGTGCCCGTCTGAGAGTGACAGAATGCCTACAGAGAGGAGGGTATGCTTATGCAACAGAATTCTATATAGCAGTGAAAACAAGGAAGGGACGGGGCTTCTAGGCATTCAGATGGCTGAGTCTCAAGGATCAAAGCATAGAAGAAATGTACAGCATGATTGCTTTTATATAATGTTTCAAAGCAGGCAACAGTAAGCCATGTATTATTCAGGGAAAGACACCAAGTGGTACAACACATGATTATCACCAGCCTCAGGGTAGAAGGACCCTCAGGGGGGAGGGGGTGGGATGAAGAGGTAACAGGAGGGAGGTAACTGGGGAACAGTATGTACGTAGAGTGTCTTAAGTACGGGGAATATGTGTTATCTTAACCCAAGTGGTTGGCACATGCATATTTACTAATTATTGATCTTTTATACACCCTCTGTGAGTGGATGATCAAAGAAGTGAAAACGAAAACAACTTAGCAGGGGGTCTGATACAGAGGCTGCTCATGGGTACAGAAGCCAGGCTTCCGGCATGACCACAGCGGGCTTTCCCCGCACACCTTTCTCAAGTGTTAACAGAGAAAAATTGCACCTTGTGGGAAAACAAAACTCCAAGCAGGGGTTTATTCAACACTATTGCAGAAGGGGAGAGAGATTGACCTCAACGTGGAATACAACGTGGAATGCAGGTGGGGTGAGAGGGAGGAGGGAGAGGGAGAAACCCGAAGAGGAACTAGGGTAGGGTGGAGGGGGTGAGAGAGGAACTTGACCAGCTAGCAGAAGGTAAGGGATTCTGGGTGAACTGGCTTAGCAGTGGGTTGAAGAGAGGGCTCAAAGGAGCCCCGTTCCAGGATGGGTAGAGAGTCCTAGCCAGTGAGTGTCCCTCACACTGAGCTGTTAGTATTGCCCGGATATGGAGTTCTGGCCTCAAGCACTCTGTAAGGCGCTGGTTTCCAACGCAAGGCAGCTTCGTCTCCTGGAACATGTAGCAATGTCTGCAGACATTTTGGTTGTCACAACTCATGCAGAATAGTGAACAGAAGCCATGGATGCTGCTAAATCTCCTAAAATATGCAGAGTGACCCCCTACTACAAAGGTGTGTCTGGCCCAAAATAAATATCTTCTCACCATGATGTACAGGAAATATTACAGTGACATTTATGCATATTATAAAGCATACACAAAATAGGGATTAACAAGGAAAAGATAAAAGATAAAATTATTTTCTCGTTTTCTCCTTAATCAAGTTGTGTTTTCGTTGTTGCGTTTTGCGAGTTCTTTATATATTCTGAGCGCAAGTCCTTTGTTGGATATATGCTTGGCAAACATTTTCTCCCAGTTTGTGGATTGTCTTCTCCGTCTTTTTTTTTTTTTATTTATTATTTTTAGAGAGAGGGGAAGGAAGAGAGGCAGAGAGGGAAAGAAACATCAATGTATGGTTGCCTTTCACCTGCCTCCAGCTACAGAGCTGGCTGGAGACCTGGCTTGCAACCTGATTATGTGCCCTGGCTGGGAATCGAACCAGCGACCTTTGGGTTCGCAGGCTGGCACCTTATCCACTATGCCACCAGCCAGGGCTTTTCTCCGTCTTTTTAACAGCCTCTTAAGCATCTGATGTTTTCATTTTGATGAAGTCTAATTTATCAGTTGGTTCTTTTATGGATTCAGCTTTTGGAACCATATCTAAGAAACTATAGCCCAATCCAAAGTCACAGAGATTTTCTGTTATGTTTTCTTCTAGCAGGTTTGTAAGTTTGAAGTTTTGCATTTAGGTTTGTGATCTATTGTGAGTTAATTTTTGTATACAGCATTCTGTATGAGGGTCAACCACCCCCCCAAAACAGAATTATCTTCTGGAGGGCAGGTCCCTTGCAGTACAAACTTCCCCACCAGGTGAGTGTTCCAGGAACCCACCTGTGTCAGTGCACCAGCTGGTGTTATTGTGAGAGGCTGCGTTTTCTTTGTTGAAGAGTCTTTCAACACATTTGCCCATTTCATGATGGGTGATTTATGAGCATACCTGCCCATATTGTGCTGAGTGTTCAGCAGTTTTTGACCAAAAATGTCAGGACCCTCATACCCTAACCTCCCTATTCATTGATTGTCACCCCAAGCAAGGATTTTTTGTTTCCCTGGATGAAAAAAATACTCAAAGGGAAGTATTTTGCCAATGCGGAAGAGGTGAAACAAAAAACAGCAGAAGCACTAACCGGTATCAAAATCAATGAGTTCAAAACTGTTTTGAGAAGTGGGGGAAAAAAAACTCAGTAGGTATATTGCATCAAATGGAGAGCACTTTAAAACTGACACAAGTTTTTACATGTAACAATAAATAAATAATTCTTATATATAATTTCGGATGCTTTTAGGGTCCCCCTAGTATACCTATAAGTTTGTTTATTTGTTTGTGTTTTTTGGCAGGATGATAATTTGATTATCACAATACCATTTGTTGAAACGCTTATCCTTTGTCAGCTGCATCATTCTTGCACTAATGTCAAAAATTAGTTGTCCGTACATGTGTCAGTTTATTTCTGGCATATGTATCTGCTCTGTTGACTTTTTCTTTCATTTTTTACACCGGTCATCAGAATGGTTGTGTTACTGAAGCTTTGTAACAATTATTGAAATGTGGTAATTAAGCTCTCCAACTTTGTTCTTCATTTTCAAAGTCATGTTAACTCTTCTAGGTGTATTTAGACCATTTATATTTATTGTAAGTGTTAATATTAATAACTGGATTTGAGAAGATCACTTTGCTATTTATTTTCTCTTTACCATATCTGTTCATTTCTTTCTACTTTTCTACCTTCCTTTGAATTAATCAAGTCATTTAAAAGAATATTTTATTTATTTATTTTTAGAGAGAGGGGAAGGAAGGGAGAAAGGGAGGAAGAAAAACATCAGTGTGTGACTGCCTCTTGTGTGTCCCCTACCAGGGACCTGGCCCAAGTCCTATGCATGTGCCTGACTGGGAATTGCATTGACAACCCTTTGGTTCACAGGCTGATGCTTAATCCACTGAGCCACACCAGCTAGGGCAATCAAGTCATTTTTATGATACCATTTCACCTTCTTTCTGAGCTTACTAAGTAGAACTCTCTTAGTGTTTATATTAAACATCATTAGCTTATCAAGTCTACCTTCAAGGGATATTATACTACTTCATGTTTAATATAAGAACTTTACAATAATATGCTTTCATGTCTCCCCTCCCAGCCTTCATGCTGTTGTTGTCATGAATTTTAACTTTCCCTATATCATAACCCAACAATTATTAATTGTTAATAATTAACCATTAATTATTAATTGTTTATTGTTATTAATAATTTAACAATTGTTAAATAACATTGTTATTTTGATATTTGAATATGTTCAAATATTTTAAATATATTCAAGCAATTAAAAAAGTATTGCAGTTACCATTTCTGGTGTAGATTCCTTTGTATCGATGAAGATTTCCATTCAGTGCCTTTTCCTTCCATAGGAAGGAAAACACTATTGAGCATTTCCTGTAGGGCAGGCCTGGTGGTGGTGGATCTGTTCACCTTTGGTAGGTCTGAAAAAGTCTATTTTACCTTCATGTTTAAAAGGTACATTCAGTGCTTTAAAAGTGCTGCTCCACTGTCTTCTCACTTGCATTATTTCTGATGAGAAATCGGCTGAAATCTCATCTGTGTTCCTCAGTACATAACATGCCATTCTCTGGCTGCTTTAAAGATTTTCTCAGGATTGTTGGTTTTGAACAATTTGACCAGATTGATGTCATTTACTTCATGTTTCTTGTGCTTGGGATTCATTGAGTTTCCTGGATCTTTGGGTTCATAGTTTTCATGACCTATTATTTCTTTAGCATTTTTCCCCTTCCCCCTATGTTTTAGTATTTCGAATAACCTGTATATTAGGCCCATTGGGATTGTGCATCTTTGCTGTGACATGAGCTGCAAGTCACATCCAAGTTCTCTGATTCTGCTTTCCCCAGAAGCTTGAGTTCCACCTGTCCAGCCAGTACGAGGAGAAGGTGCAGCCCTGCCTGGACCTCATCGACTCCCTGCGGGCCCTGGGCGTGGAGCAGGACCTGCAACTGCCAGCCATCGCTGTCATTGGGGACCAGAGCTCGGGCAAGAGCTCCGTGCTGGAGGCCCTGTCGGGCGTCGCCCTTCCCAGAGGCAGTGGTAAGAACTTGCACTCTGTATCCATCACGCCCAGCTGCCGTAACAGACTACCACAGCTGGGGTGCTTAAACAGCAGAAATTGGCTTTGCACAGTTCTGGAGGCTGGAAGTTCAAGATGAAGGTGTCAGCAGGCTTGGTTTCTCCTGAGGTCTCTCTCCTTGTGCAGATTCCCTGTCTTCTGGGTCCTCATGTGGCCTTTTCTCTGTGTGCACACATATGGGTGTCTGCCTCTATTTTTATCAGCATGCCAGCCATCTTGGTCAGGGTCCCACGCTTATGGCTTTATTCAACCTTACTCACCTCTTTATACGAGGGTCCTGTCTTTAAATACCTAGTCACATTGGAGGTTGGGGTGTCAACAATCTGTACATGTTGAGGGGAATGCAGTTAGGTCCAGAATACACACCCGTGACACATTTTGTGTTTGTGGTTTATATGCAACCCACGCTTTGTGGAAAGCATTGAGCAAATGCATACAGGTCCCCAGGCCAGAATTCTGTGCATCTTCCCTGAGCCCTTCCCAAGAGCTGGCCCTCCATCTGGTTGGGTGTTCTGGTTAGTGTTGCTGCTGGAGCTACAAGGCCAGGGATGTCCATGAGGGCTCATAGGACACAGACACACCTGAGATGGGTCTTGACATGCTCTGGATGTGGAAGATGGCTGAGAGTTGGAAAGAGTTTACAGGAAGATGGCTGATGGCAGCAAGAAGCCTTCCCAACAGGGGTGGTAGATATACTGGGAGGTAGTGGTGGATGCATAAATTTGCTGTTTGCTGCCCAAGCTGGGGGCAGAACACTGGGATGAAGTACAAAGTTTCAGACAGTGGCTTTCAAGCATTAGAGAGACCCCCAAATCACCACGGATGTACAAAGTACATATTCTGGAGGCCACTGCAGATATGCCTCAGAGCATCTGACAATGAGACAGATGGTCTCCAGTGGGTGGCCTCCCAGGTGACTTAAAACTTGGAGATCTAGCCCTGACTGGTGGCACAGTGGATAAGCTGCCGGCCTGCAAACCCAAAGGTCGATGGTCCATTTTCCCAGCCAGGGCACATAACCAGGTTGCAAGCCAGTTCTCCACCCAGGTTTGTAGCTGGAGGCAGGTGAAAGGCAACCATACATTGATGTTTCTCTCCCTCTCTGCCTCTCTCCCTTCCCATTCTCTAAAACTAATAAATGAGTCTTTAAAAACAAAAATAAAAAGACTTTGAGATCCGCTGGTCTAACCACCACACAGGACGTTTAAGAGTCGGGTATGGGACTGATGTACACATGGCCTCCTAGGTATTGTTACAAGATGCCCCCTAGTGCTGAAACTGAGAAAAACGAAGAATGAAGAAGGGTGGAGAGGCAAAATCAAGTACCTGGATGTCGAGCTGAACCTTTCATCACCTTCGGAGGTCGAAAAGGCAGTCAGCGAAAGTAAGTACCCCATGTTCATTCATCCTCACCTACTTAGATGTCAAGTTAAACCAAGTGAAGTGGGTGGAGTCAGCCTATTGCACCCTCCTTTCTGGACTTGCCCTGCACCCTTGGGAACCAGTCCTTTCTCCTTTCCTCCATCCCTTTCTCCCTTCGTCCCTTTCTCCCTCCTGAAGATCAGACCCCCATTCCCTCATACTTTCTCTTCTTTTCCTTCATTAGGACCAGTACTTTTGGACAGAATCTGACCTCAGCAATTTATTGCTATGTATGTAAGTTAGGTATCTGAGAGTACTGTGAATTTAAAATGTAAAGCTTGTCTCCAAAAATTGAGCATTTTTAAAAAATTCAATGGCTTTCCTACTCAACAGACCTGATGGAAGAGGAATTCGGGGGAACATTTCCTTCAGGAGCAGAATAGCTGTGTTTACCGAATCCTTGTGTAGATCATGGCAGGTCTTAGTAAATGTAAACCAGAGATCACCTGATCAATTTGAAACATCCAAAGGGAGAAGTCTTACTTGAAGTTGATAAAGACAAAGGGGTAACACAGTTAGTTGCTGTTAAGTGTGATTAAGATGAATCGATAACTTTTCCTTATCGACTCTCAGTTCCTCCTAGCTTGTCACATCATTTTCACCTATTCTGGGAAGGTACAAAAGTGACTGGTTGGTGTTGCTTTCAGAGGATTCATTGTAATGAGTAACTTTCAGCCAAAGTGCTCAGTTTTTCTTCTCTTCCTCTTCTTTAGCCCAGAACGTTGTTGCTGGGGAAGGTGTGGGGATCAGTCATAACCTCATTAATCTAGAGATCAGCTCCCCGAATGTCCCAGATCTGACCCTGATAGACCTTCCTGGCATCACCAGGGTGGCTGTGGGCAGTCAGCCAGCTGATATCGGAAAGCAGGTATGACTTCAGGCTCCATCTTGACCTTGGTCTTAGGGGGAAGGGAGGCTGCATTAGGTTAGAGCAACAGTGCATTCAGGGCAGAGGTGGAGGAGTGGATACTCGGAGGCGTGAGTGGGGAATCTGGAGTGCACAATGGTTGTAGTTTCCTCCAGCAAGTCAGGTGGGAGCATCTCTGGAGAGAATGAGGCAAAAAGGCAAAATTAGAGATACATTTAATGTTTGTTTTGTACTACAGTGACTCATTTTTTGGTGATAGTCTCATTTTGTGACAAGTGTCAACTTACATTAGGGAAGGGTCTTCTGCGGGAAGAGAGTGCATTAGAAACACTATAATGATATTTCCATATCAATGACTCTCACCCTATGGGTTAATGAATTAGGAAAGAGTCAAACAATTCTGGTGGCATCTTGTTTTCCATTGTGACCATCAGATTTGAGATTTTAAGAGATGGTTAATGAGTGAAAACCTTGGTTTTCCCTGACCCCACAGTTCTTTCTGCCACAGAGAACTTAGTTTCTCATGACTCTGGTGGCTAAGGAAGTGCCACCTGGCTTGTGTTGTGGACTCATTTTGGGTCGGGGTGGGTGAAAATATCCCCGCAACTCCAAGGGCCTGAAGCACGTTCAAGGTTAGGACCCATCTTAACTCTCATACCCTCTCATTATTTTTATTTTTATTTTTTTACAGATTAAGAGGCTTATCAAGGATTACATCCAGAGGCAGCAGACCATCAACCTGGTGGTGGTGCCCAGTAACGTGGACATCGCCACCACAGAGGCGCTGAGCATGGCTCAGGAGGTGGACCCCAATGGAGACAGGACCATAGGTAAGAAGAGGGAGGGAAGCACCTAAAAAATGGTAGGTGGTCTGACAGTGGAAAAGTACCCCTGATCCAAATGAGCGTTTCTTGTCACACACATGGGGGCGGGGTTGGGGGCGGGGGTGCTGCACCTCACAGATGAGAACTGCTAAGGTACCAGGTTTGGTGCCCACTGAGACTGGATGGCATGGGTCGGATTGACTGCTGTTGGCCACAAGTTGGCTCATGAGCCTTGTCTCCCTGTTTATAAAAGGAACAGGAGCTCAGGGCATGGGGCAAAACCAGAAAGCGATGAAGTCAGTTCACAATGAATTTGAGGTAGAAAAAGGAAGGATGTTGTGACACGTGCCACCACATGGGTAACTTTGAAGACATTTTGCTAAGTGAAATAAGCCAGATACAAAAGGACAAATACCACATATATTACATCCCTAAAGGAGTCAGATTCATAGAGACAGAGAGTAGAATGGTGAGGGCCAGGGGCTGGTTGGCAGAGCAAATGTGGGGAATTAATGTTTAATGGGGAATCCGGGTTCTGCGAGCCCTATTGTCTGCCCTCAAGCGATGGTGGGGGAAGGCGTGGTGGGGACACTTCCCCACCAGGTGGGCAAGCTATCCACTCGTCTCTCCCACAAAGCTGTGAGTGTCCTGTAATGGAAAAGCTTTGGTTCACAGGAATCCTAACAAAGCCTGACCTGGTGGACAAAGGCACCGAAGACAACGTAGTTAATGTGGTGAAGAACCTCGTCTACCACCTGAAGAAAGGTTATATGATCGTCAAGTGCCGAGGCCAACAGGACATCCAGGACCAGCTGAGCCTGACCCAGGCTCTGTGTAAAGAGAGGGCCTTCTTCGAGGACCACCCACAGTTCAGGTATGCCCAGCTCTGTTTTCCCAAGGTCAAACCCCACCAGGGGAAAACTGCCACTTCCCAAAAGTAGATAGTGGAGTATGGGTGTGAGTGTGTTTGTTCCTTGACAGTGGTAGTGGGATTTTCCTGGAAGAATAATGGAGGAAATTACATGCCTGGCAAAAATAGAACATAAAAAAACTCAAAGAGGAAACATGTTATAATAGCTTAAATTTTATTTGGGTGCTGGAACCTAAATAAAAACGTAAATACAACAGAGTAGGAAAATAGTAGAAAACCTGGAAATAGACCCAGATACATGTATGTAATATATGATAAATGATATTTCAAATCTATAGGCTGTGTCAGTTAGTTTGCTTATTAACCAGTGGCATTGAAAAAATTATGTAGTATTTGGGGGAAAAGATAAACTCCTGTCCTTACTGAACATGTTACACCAAAATAAACATCAGTTGAAGCTTAGAGTTAAGAATCCCAGGATATAGATTTTTCTAACCCTAATTTTTTGTAAAGGGGAAAGATAGATAAGTTGGTTAGATTGTACAGGGTTCATGTGATCAATTGGCAGAATTTTAGTAAAATAAACAATACAGCACAAAAGTATTGTATTTTGAAATAAATTTATTTATATATAAATACATAAACATAGTCATTATTTTTTAAGTTGTTCAAGAAAGTCTCCATTTGCTGCAATAAAAGACTCAATTCAACTTGGAAATTGTAAGCACGCTTTAATTAAGTTTTCTTTATCCATGGACATCCTAATGTTCTCAGTCTTAGCTTTAACAGCCTCTTTATTGGAATGAGATTGTTTCTTAATTTCTCTCTCACAAATGCTGCATACATAATAATCTAAAGGATTTGCATCTGGTGAACTAGGCGGCCAGATTTCCTTTGACCAGAATTCAGACACCTTGACACTGAGAAAGTTCTAGTGATGGAAAGTGGTGATGGTTTCACAACGGTGTGAATGTGCTTAATCCCCTTGAACTGTGCACCTGACAGTGGTTAAATGATAAATTCTGTGATGTGTGTTTCATAGTCTTTAGACAAATGGAAAGGTGTGCAAAGTGGAACGTGGGTTTGCGTGTAACCTCACAAATAGGCCTATCAAATCCTACTTCCCTGCCTTTTATCCTAAAAAAATCCTTTACAATGTCAAAGCCCCATCATCGTGCACCCTGGGAACACATAATTGGACTGAGTGAGAACAGGGCTTAGCTTCCTTCCTCCAAGCAGATGTGGACTCAGGTCTTGCCTCAGGGAAGGGTGTGTCCCCTGCTTCAGTGGTCACCTGCACACCTACGTAGATATGGCTCTTTCTATTTTTTTCTGACCCTCCTCCACTCCTGCCCCTACCCCTGAAAAGGACAGCAGGCTTAAGAGAAAAGACCCCAATATATTTTTATGAAGCCCTATACCAATATGCATTATATATACTGATATTGGATTGGCCAAAAAGTCTAATTAGTTTTTTCTGTGAAATACAAGACACATTTTTCATTTTCATCAATAATGCATTGATTAGGCTATTCTGAGTATGTCAGCTGTCTCCAGCTATTGGCTTCTAGTGAGTAGAGGCCAAGGGTGCTACCAAACATTTTCCAATGCATAAAACAGCCCCACAGTGAAGAATTATTTGGCCAGAATTTCACTAGTACCAAGAAACTTGGCAAACCACTTTTGACATGTTTGATCAGTCACAGCACCTTCCCCATACACTGCACAAATTTCTCGTGTTTCAGTGGAGTTTTTACCTTTCTTGAAACAATAATTCATAATATGCCGAGAATGTTGTGCGTTTTCTTCCATCTTCAATATTAAAATGGCTGCACAAAAATTCACCAATTTTGATGTTATTTTTCAAAGGCATGCTGATATGACAGCTATCACAGTGCAAACTAACAAAATTGTTTCTAATGAAGTTAAAAACAACTAAGCTATATTAGAACTATCATACAGAAAAAATGAAATGAACTTTTTGGCCAACCCAACACATGCAGTCCATACTAAAGTATGTGTGTGTGTGTGCGCGCGCTGAAAACTTATTATAGGTGAGTATTTGTGTAAAGACACATTTAATAGATGAGCCATAAGGGGACATTCTATACCATTTTTGAATGACCCAGATGGACTAAAATGCAGTCCTAATTCTATCCAATCTAATTCTGCACATCAATGGGGGTCCAGCTGCGGGATGATCCATCCCTTTGGAAGTTCCTGGATTCCTTGATTTGCTATGACGTCCCCAGCAGCATGAAGGTGACCATCCTGCGGCCACACCAAGGTGGACATGCATGTTGTCTTCTCTTGCAGGGAACTCCTGGAGCAGGGAAAGGCCACGATCCCCTGTCTGGCGGAAAGGCTGACCTCTGAGCTCATACACCACATCTGTGTAAGCACATGGGGGCCTGCCTGCCAAACACAAAGCTGACCTGTGGTGGCAGCTGACATGTTGGTGTGCACATGGAACTTCTGGGGATCTGTGTGTGGACCCAGGCCCAGGTTCAGGGTGTCTGGAGGGCTGCCTGAAATCCGCCAGGTCTAGCGAGGACCTGGGTCAGATGGCAGTGCTTGTCAGCAAGGCCACATGTTAAGTGGGAGGTTGATATCCCAAGGTATCCACTTGGCTGAATGAAAAATCAAAATCTTCTCAGCATCCTACTAACTCTTCCTTTCCCATCACCAACCACGTTCATCATGTCTTGGGAATTGTAATGATCGTGTTTTGTATATTAAATCATTCTTTTCCAAGAGGTCTGAGCAGCCTCTGACTTGTTCCCATTTTCAGTCATTTTAAAAGATGTCTTTGCACATTTGTTCGTTGTATCTTGAACATGACGGTTTCAGGATCAGAAGCCTGGTGTGCTGGCTGTCACCCACGTTGACTTGAGCTGGACCTTTTTTTTTTTTCTTTTTTTTTTTTTAAGATTTTATTTATTATTTTTCAGAGAGAAAAGAAGGGAGAGAAGAAGAGAGAGAGAGAGAGAGGAAAAGGGAGAGAGACATCCATATATGGTTGCCTTTCACCTGCTTCCAGCTACAGACCTGGCTGGAGGCCTGGCTTGCAGCCTGGTTATGTGCCCTGGCTGGGAATCGAACCAGTGACCTTTGGGTTTGCAGGCCAGCGCCTTATCCACTGAGCCACTGGCCAGGGCTGGGCCAGACTTTTGATGACTATGAGCCTATCTCTTGCAACTTAACCTGGGATGTCTATGGAAACCTAGGTGCAGATGGGGTTTCTTCAGGGAGAGGCAGCATTTGCTTCTCCAGACACCTGGAGGGGCTCCCAGCCTGAGGTTTTGGGGACCCTTTAATGAGTGTGACTTTGGGCAGCAAAGCTATTTGGGGGCTGGCTTCCCTGGGGAGATTTTCTTCTCCCCCCACGCACCAGGTGGCCCCGGAGTTTGGGCATTGCTTGCAGTCCCCTAGGGGTGGGCTGGTGGTAGGGTGGTGCCTACTTTACGAGGAGAGCTTTGGTGTTGGAGATCCAGCTTTAGGTAGAAGAAAGGTGCTCACTCATTAGATTTCCACCTGGAGCCAGTCCCCGTAGATTTCTCCTTTGTCTCGGCACCAAGTCAGGCTCCGAACGGCAAGTTCGAGTTTCCTGTGCTAGAAATGCTCTTGGGGTCCGATGCGACCTCGCCGCTGCTTTCCTCTCACATTCATGGGCACCCACTATTACCTGGCTTGGTTTCTGAGTGTCTGTCCTACCTGCCAACTCACTGACAAGATTTCAAGGGGCGCTTGCAACAAGGTAGCCAGTGTTTTCAGATGTATACAGTGCAAGGTCCTGTGAGGCAAAATCCGCCCCCAG
Organism: Noctilio leporinus; assembly: GCA_004026585.1. Lineage (NCBI taxonomy): Eukaryota > Metazoa > Chordata > Mammalia > Chiroptera > Noctilionidae > Noctilio > Noctilio leporinus. The sequence continues at coordinate 101,918 of PVIW01003896.1, read as the reverse complement.
ATGGTGTGGCTCAGTAGACTGAGCTCGGGCTTGTGACCCAAAGGGTTGCCGGTTCGATTCCCAGTCAGGGCACATGCTTGGGCTGTGGGCCAGGTCCCCAGTTGGGGGTTCAAGAGAGGCAACCACACATGGATATTTCTCTCCCTCCCTTTCACCCTCCCTTCCCCACTCTCTAGTGACAAATAAAATCTTTTTTAAAAATCCCCGATAACTTTCCACCTCTAAACAACAACATAAAAGTTGCTGAATCTCAAACTATTGCCACCTCCACTTTTTCAGAACCCACTAGACTAAGTGGCCTCCTTTTCATTCCCTATTCATGTTTATGTATGTCCATGACTTTCTCTCTACTATTTTCTTCAGATATCTCTGCCCCTGTTAGAGAAGCAAATAAAGGAGAAGCAGCAGAAAGTATCAGAGCAGTTGCAGAAGTTTGGAAAGGATGTACCGGAAGATGAAATGGAAAGAACATTCTTTCTCGTGGAGGTGAGCACAGCTCCTGGCCTCCCGTTGAGGAGTCCCACGGGGACTACGTGAGAGGAGCTGGGTGCCTTATGCACTTCTTTCTTTTTCTGCCCGCTGAGCACCAGAAAAGGGCCAGGGGCAGGGCAGGGTGGGATGGAGTGGTGAGGGTGGAGAGTACATTGCTCCCTGACTCTTTATCATGTGACTCACCCAAGACCCTGAAGGCTGTAAGGGGAGAGTATGGGGCGGGGGTGGTTCCCTGCCTCCCCTTTCCCATTACCACACAGTGGCCCACAGGCAGCAAAGAATGACTCACCTGCCCTCAGCACACAGACCACCTCCAACCCCCCTCAATGCTTGTATTTGTAGTTACTTCCCTATAATTTCTCCTTCACAGAAAATTAGTGCGTTTAATAAGAGCATCCTGGATTTAACACAAGGGGAAGAATTTGTGGAAAATGGCAAAACTCGGCTGTTCAATAAAATCCGGAAGGAGTTCCACAACTGGAACATGGTGGTTGAAAGTAACTTCGCACAAGGTGGGTGCAAGGCTCCACCGCACACCTGGCGCAGGGTTGAGTGGCGGAGGGGAGGGGCAGGGGTGCAGCTGGTGAGGGGTCCATGTTCCACGTCACAGCAAACCTCGGGCGGACAAGCTTCTATTCCAAAGAACCTGGGTAAAAGCTTCTAGAAGAATCAGCGTGTCTATGTGGTATGTGTGACAGGCTCTTTGTGTTACAAATGGTGAAATAACCCAGCTTGATCTTGGTTAACTGGCCAAGTTCTTGAAGCGGGACGTGTAACTTAGGGGACTTGACAGTTCCAACCGTGAGGAAAGGGAAACAGTGCACTAGGGTCCCCCGGCATTGCTAAATCCTCGGGAGTTGCAAAAAGGTAGAAAATGTGGTCTGAAACTTATTCTTTAATATTTCAAGAAGCCAAAAGAAAATCCTCTGTTGGCCAATGATAAAGCTGGTGATTTTGCTTTTATTTAAGCAAACTGGGGAGAAGCCACAGTTGCTTTCAGCCGGGCAGAGGTTCCTGGACAGGGTTAGTTCCTCCTGAGGCACCTCTCCTTAGTGTATAGATAGCTGTCTTCTCCCTGTTAGGACTTCATCATGTTAATTTTAAGGAGACAGAATTTGGACTATAGCACTACTGCATGGAATATTACTGGGCCACACAAAGGCAAGAAGTAGTACGCAGACTACAACATGGACGAAACTTGAAGACTCATGCTAAGTGAGAGAAGTGAGACACGAAGAATCACGTATTGTAGAATTCCATTCATATGACATGTCTGGAACAGGCAGATCTATGGAGGTAGAAAGGGAATTTGCGGTTGGCGGAGCTGGGAGTGACCGCCGGTGAGAACAGAATTCTGGGGACAATGGACATGGCTTAGAGAGGCGACGGATGCAAGACTGTGTGAATGTACTGCAAGCCTGTCAACTGTACCCTCTAATAGGGCAAATTTTGTCTGAGACAAATGATCTCACTTTAAAATGTATTTGATGAGGAAACATCTCCTGACCAAGAAAGGGTACCCAGGCTCCCATCCCCGGTTAGGGATGGACCCAGAGCCCTGCTGAATTTTCTCCCCAATAAGGGCATTTTTTCTACGCAATCTAGTATGTTCAGAGTGAAAAAGAATTCCAAAAGGGTAAAGAAAACATGAGTTGGCTTTTGTCAAGTAGCAGTGATACCCTATCTCATTAATACAATGCTATGTGCCTAGATCCTATGTGCCTAGTACCAGCTCATTGATCTAGTCACACCTCCTACTTGTGCAGCAGCACATGAGTTAGTGATGGGCAGCTGATTCCAGAAGGTGTTCATGGTCAATCCTACTTCAAACGGATTGTTTTTAGAGAGGCGGGAAGGGAGGGAGAAAGAGAGGGAGAGAAACATTGATGGGAGAGAGAAACGCATGGGCCCCCATTGGTGACCAAACCTGCCACCTGACCAGGCATCAAACTAACAACCTCAGAGTTTGAGGGATGGTGTCCAACCCACGGAGATATACTGGTGGGGGCCAATCTTATTTTGTAAAGAGACCTGTGGGTCACAGTAGTCCCCATTAGGATACCATTGCTTTGGTAAAAATCAAATTGGACTTATGAAATTTCGTACTCAAGTGTCTTTAAGGATATGCCTGTGGCCCTGGCTGGTGGCACAGTGGATAGGACACCGGCCTGTGAACCCAAAGGTCACTGGTTCGATTCCCAGCCAGGGCACAGAACCAGGTTGCAAGCTAGGTCTCCAGCCAGCTCTGTGGCTGGAGGAAGATCAAAGGCAACCATACATGGATGTTTCTCTCCCTTTCATCCTCCCTCCCTTCCCCTCTCTCTAAAAATAATAAAACCTTTAAAAAAATAAAAAAGAATATGCCTGCAGTAGCTGCTTTCTGACAACACACCCGGACCCTGTGCTTGCCTCTCCAGATGACCAAAGAAAAGTATGTTGAGAGCTTTTCTTTAGTGCAACCGCTGATATTTTTTGATTCGAAAATCAGATTTGACTTTCTCCCTTGCCTCTTTGGTCTTTCAGGAAGTCCAGAAGCGTAGGGGGTTTAGGAAAAAACGGCGATGTTGTTTTGGTAAAGTAATGCCGTGCTCTTTTGTCTGATGGCAGGTTACGAGAGCATCTCAGAGCAGATCATTGAATTTGAACAACAATACCGTGGCCGAGAGCTGCCAGGATTTGTGAATTACAAGACATTTGAGACCCTCGTAAAACAGCAAGTCAAAAGATTGGAAGAGCCAGCGGTGGAGGTCCTACACACCGTAACAGGTGACGCCTTGCTTTGGTCTGGGGCTTCGCGGCTCGCCCTGGTAGTGCTTCCCAACACCAACTACCCATTCATCTAAAATGAGAAGGCCACAGGGAGAGGCATCGGTATTTATTTGAGTTCCAATGATAAGAATAAGGACCCTGGAAACACCAAATCAGGCAGAAGTCCACATAGTGTTCTGATTAGGAGGCGAAAGCAATGAGTGCCGATGAGAATTGGGAAGGCAAACCATTCCATCTGGAGAAGGAAGGCCGTTCTATGGTGCCGATGGGTGCCGATAACAGAACACGGTGGCATTGATTCTAAGCAATGCTTTCAACTTTCCTTCCTGAACTTGTCCTCTTCTCTGCTTTCTTGTAATCCTGGCAAGCAGTTCTTTAGGACACGATGGTGCCCTAGGCCCAATCCAAAGTGATTTTGCCCGTTTCAACAACCCAAGGTTTGAGGCATAAAACATGCGAGGTAGTATCTCCATTTTAAAGCGGCTCCGTTTGTATTATTTTTTTCCAAACCCAACTGGGTCCCTAATTCTCTGGACATCAACTGGGGCTTCCATAATTCAACTGAGTCCTGCCACGAACAACCCCGAGTTAGCCCAGAAACCACAGCTTTGGGGCTGGGTCCCACAGGACTGCCCCCTCTTCCAATGGCCGTCACCAGTCACCTGTGGGTGGGTGACTGTAGGTAACTCCCTCCCCAGGGTCAAGAATTTGCTGTAACAGCTCACAGGACTGAGGGACACACTTTACTTACATTTACTGATGTGTCATATAGCATTGATTATGAAGAAAGTGAACAGAAGAGATACATAGGGCAGGGTTCCAGTGGTGTCCCAAGTACAGGTCCCAGGAGTTGGAGGCCACTGCTCTCTCAGCACGGGTTTGTGTCTCTAACCTAGAAGCTATTCGAACCCTGGCATTTAGGAGCAATTTTTTTTTTTATTGGATGTATAATCAATGATCTCCTAGGGACAATCAATTATTAACTCGGTCTTCATCCCTCTTCCCCGCCCCCTTCCCCGAGGTTGGGGAGTGGAAGAAGGTTGGGCTGAAGTTCCAGGCTTCTAATGAAGACTTGCTCTTCCTGGCCACCAGCTGTACCCTAAAGTGATGCAGGGCCACCCAGAGCCCCCTCATTAGAACAAGAGATGCTCTTCTCTCCCAGGCAATTCTCAGGGACCTCGGAGCTCTGAGTCAGGAACCAGCAACCAAGACCAAATGTGTATTTCTTACAACACAGCACCTCCCCTCTGCTGTCCTGCTCTGGCCACTTCCCAGTCTCAGAACACTGTTTATTTGAAATCACTTGAAAAGGACAGTTGGTGACAAAGTCACTGCCTTACGGGGGTGTTTGGAGCCTTCTTTGGTGGCTAGGATGTGCAGGTAGGAAACTGTCGGCAGCCTGCTAAGCACAAATGCAATGTTTCATGGTCCTGCCCACCCTGGTTTTCACAGGCTTTGCTCCCCGGTCCCGGGGTGTTACACCACATCTCTTCCCCTCACCCACCTTGGCTAACCTGTCGCATGCCGGCTTCAACTGTCTCCTTTTAGCAAGAAGTAACAATCCTTCATGCATTAGTGAGGGACAGCCTCCTAACGGCTCATTGAAAAAATGTATTAATTTTTACAGAGGGGGGAAGGGTGGAAGAAAGAGAGGGAGAGAAACATCAATCGGTTGCCCCTGACGTATGTCCCGACAGGAACTGAGCCTACGTCCCAGGCATGAGCCCTGATGGTAACTGGTAACCTTTTGATTTGGGGGATGTCGCTCAATCCACTGAGCCACGCCAGTCAGGGCTTCATAATGGCTTTCTAATAAATTTTTACCTTTTGGGTTAATAATTATATACCAAAATCTGATCAGTTGTGCCTTCTTTATCCACTCCTGAAGAATAAGTATACGTAGTACTAAGAGCTGTATAATCATAAAAGGAACTTAAAAATGTGTGTGTGTATGTATGTATATAAACATCCATTTTAAGAAGAGAAGATGTGGAGGCCCTGGCTGGTGGCACAGTGGATAAGGCGCTGGCCTATGAACCCAAAGGTCACTGGTTCGATTCCCAGCCAGGGCACAGAACCAGGTTGCAAGCCAGGTCTGTAGCTGGAGGCAGGTGAAAGGCAACCATACACTGATGTCTCTCTCCCTCTGTCCCTCTATCCCTTCCTCTCTCTCTAAAAATAATAAATGGAATATTTTAAAAAGATAAGATGTGGAGCCAATAAAAGATTTTCAAGCATAAAGATACTATACATCATATTAGGATAAAATATTGTGAGAGAGTCAAGTGGAAATATAGATTTCAAAAATAGAAATAATGTCAATTTTCTGATTTAAGAGTTTGTTCCTGTGTTTCTTGTTCATGTACTTTGCTTTTTAAGAAATTTTATTCATTATTTTTAGAGAGAAGGGCAGGGAGGGAGGAAGAAAGGGAGAGAAGCATCCATGTATGGTTGCCTTTCACCTGCCTCCAGCTACGGACCTGGCTGGAGACCTGGCTTGCAGCCTGGTTATGTGCCCTGGCTGGGAATCACTTGAGTTCGCAGGCCGGCACCATTCCTCTGAGCCACACCAGCCAGGGCTTGTTCATGTATTTTCATGTAGATAATGTGGACCTTTAGATCCTGTTGATAAACTTTTTTGAATGATATAAATCAAGAGGAATGGAGAGGGAGGGAGACGGAGAGCACTTCCTCCTGTCATTTCATCCTTTTTCTTCTTGCCCTCCGCAAAGATGATGAATGATTCTATAAACGCTTTGTTGTCTTTCTTTAATCAGAACTGGTCCAGCATGCCTTCACAGATGTTTCCAGGCAAAATTATGAGGAATTTTTCAACTTCCTCAAAATTTGCAAGGTAAAGCCAACCGTTTGTTACTTAAAAAAATAAATTGATTGTGATACTAGTAAATAGATTTCTTGGACTAAGGCCATTGCAACTTTATTGTATATTTGGAGACTTAAATAAGGAAGCTGACTAGTGGATCTTACTAATTATATTACCAGCAAAGCCTGATTAAAAGCCATGAAAGACACACACAGAAGGAGAGAGAGAGAGCTCTGGTGTCTTTTTTTAACAAAGGCACTGATCCCATTGTGAGGACCCCATTTTCCTGACCTAGGTCCACCGAAGCCCTGCCCCCCAATACCATCACATTGGATTTAGGCTTTTAATATGCAACTTTGGGGGGACACAGACACTCAGCCCCTGGCACCCTGCCCGGACGGGAAGGCAGCTGTGCTGTGCCCAAGCTGGGGGTCCAGGGCCAGCTCCCCATCTGCTAACCACCAGGAAGAGGAGCTTCCTTAGAATGTTGCAGGAACACAGAAGAAAATGGCGAGGAGGCGTGTCGACCTATGGCATGCAGCGAGGTCTAGGGGTTGGACAGGGTGGGGCCCAGATGTTTTCCTGTGCAAGAGCCCCCTGGCTTTCGGGCAACCAGTTTCTCTAAATCCCAGGAACAAAGAAAGAGAGACATTGACAGACTTACATTTGCCCCTCGTCTTATCCTGGTGAGCTCTCTGATGGAGGCACACTCCTCATCAGATGGGAAAGCCTGTAAAAGGACAGAAAGAAGCTGCCCCTCAGGCCCTGACATAGAGCCCTCTAGGTTCCCAGGCGGTCTGGTCACACAGGTGGTGCAGCATCTCTGGGAGAAGCTGACCCCTGAGGTGAGGGGACCCCATCTTAGATAAAAGCCAAGGTAAGGTGCAGAAGGCTGCCCCAAAGCAGTTGCTATTGCTTTTTAAGATTTTATTTATTTAATTTTAGAGAGGGGGAAAGGAGGGAGAAAGAGAGGGAGAGAAACCTGAATGTGCGAGAGATGTATCTATCGGTTGCCTCTTGCACGCCCCCAGCTGGGGACCCGACCTGCACCCCAGACATGTGCCCTGACTGGGAATCAAATTAGCGACCCTTTGGTTTGCAGGCTGGCAGTCAATCCACTGAGCCGCGCCAACTAGGGCACAGTTGCTGTTTTCATTCAAGTTAGAGAACCTGCTATCTGTGCCCTTGACCTATTTTCCTACAACCCAGTGATTCCTTTCTTGAGGGAAACGTTGTGTTTCTCTTGTGCCTTAGTCCAAAATTGAAGACATTAAGGCAGAACAAGAACAAGAGGCCGAGAAGTCCATCCGACTCTACTTCCAAATGGAGAACATTGTCTACTGCCTGGACAAGCTGTACCAGGCCTCATTACAGGAGGTCAGAGAGCAGGACTTCAAAGAAAAGGAGAAGACTCCAAACAAAAATCCTCCTGAAAGGACATCCTCACATATCTTCCTCGACGAAGTCCTCCCACACGTGAAGGCCTACCACCAGGTGAGTCCGTGTCTGTCTCCGGAAGGTGGTTTTCATCTCCTTTCCTGTCTTGTTTCTGGAAGGTGCCCCGGGCCAGCTCCATCTCAGCCCTTTGCTGGCCTCCATAGGGACAACGCCACCACAGACGATGAGAAAAGGTTGTGCTTTAGAGCCACTCACGTCTAGTGTTGCCTGGCTGTCTGGCCCTGGCCAAGTTCCGCAGCCTCTCTGAGCCTCAGCTGTTCTCTGTACAGTGGTACCTCCTCCTCGGTTTCCAGTGTCCCTCCCTCGGGGTGAGCGTGGGTCAGTCCCTGAGTGCAGCGGTGGGACACAAGGGTGGCTCGCCATTCAGGAGCTGCTTGTGCAGACTCAGGCTTTGATTGCTATTCTGCATTGCCGAGCCTACGGAGGGTGATCAGATTCCTCCCAGGAAGGCTGTCCAACTCAGCGGAGCACCCCTGACTTCGAACCGCTGGGGGTATGTAAAATCTGGCCCGGTAAAGCCAATAGAAATCTCTTGCTTTACCAGGTGTCTCCGCCATTTCACCATTTGCGAGCTTCAGGTATCGTTTGTCACACGTGACCGCCGGGGGTCTTGTTGAAATGCAGGGGTGCATCGCAGGCCTGAGCTGGGGCCGGCAGGCTGCGTCTGTCACAGGGTCCCAGGGAAATGCCCCGCTGCTGGAGAGACTGTGCTCTGAGCCACAAGGCTGGAACCCAAGGGTGGAACCGAGTGTCCCGGAGGAGGGGTGCACCTGTGAGTGAAACCAGTGAAGGGCAAGGCGGAAGAAGAGAGGTGCAGAGGAGCTGGTTTTCACTACTCAAAAATTTCCCCCCATCCACCCTCTGTATGGAATTCACTGAGTGCTTCTTCCACACCTGGTATCTTTCTAAACCTTTATCTTTCAGCTTATTGAATCTTTCGAGTCATCCCATAAGGCCAGGTGCTAATATTTTACAGAGAAGGAAATGGAGGCACAGGGAGGTCACAGTGCTTGCTCAGTATATATTAGCTTCCTTAGAAGCTAAGTTTTCACTAACAGGTCGGATCTGGGGGGAGGGGAGGGGAGAAGGAAAGGGAGAAACTGTCTTTCAACCTGCATAGGACTCGCAGGGTTCCTTCCTGTGGCGTCTGATAGTCCAGCCTCTGTTGGACTCCGCTAAATAATCTTACTGTTGATTTTTTTTTGGAAATGTCATACAATCTTTTTGGCAGAGTTGTAAATAATTTGTAAGTGTAGTTTTCAGATTCTGTCCATTTCCCTTTTTGGAGCACATTTTACTGTCTTCCGTCAGAAGTAAACCTTTCTTCATCAGGATAAGCTGGTGGGATCCAGCCAGCCTCTGACTTCAGGCCGTGTCCCCCTGCCCTGGTAGGGGATGAGGCGATGGCCCCTCGCTGCCCTAAGCACCACGGTTTGAGACGTGCCAGGCCCGGTCTCTCGCAGTGCTCACATGGGGAAGAGGGGGTCTTCTTCTTGCAATGTCCTCTCAACCCTTCTGGGATCTGTTCCTTCCAGGAGATCAGCAAACGCCTGTCCAGCCAAATCCCTCTGTTCATCCAGTACTTCATCCTCCACTCGTATGGCAAGAAGCTGCAAGTGTCCATGCTCCAGCTGCTGCAGGACAAGACACAGTATGACTGGATCCTCAAGGAGCGCAGTGACACCAGTGACAAGAGGAAGTTCCTCAAGGAGCAGCTGACCCGGCTAACGAAGGCTCACAACCAGTTATCCAAATTCACCGCTTAAGCGGGGCTCCGTCCCTCCCATGTCTCCGTCGCTCCCTTAGTGAGAAGACACTTGTCAGGATGTTCTGATGAGCCACATGGTGTCCAGCATGAGACTCAAGGGCCCACCCTCATGAAGGAGGCGGTTTAGGTTGGGTCAGCGACACCGTCTTCCAGGACACGCTGTGTCTTCATCAGGGACCTATCCACAGAAGCTCCATAGAATTGTTTCCTGGTTTTCTCAGATTTACACTCTCCCAAGGTTGTAGGGCTATAGGAGCCATGCCTCACGTATTTATAATAAACTCTTTCTACCCGACATTGCTCTGACACCCTGTTTGTTTGGGGGGGAAATCCTGGAAAGGACAGCAGGTGGGAACTCAGGGAGCAGAGGCCGGCCCTGTGGCTGGGTCAGGAAGGAAGGAGGGAAGTTGAGTAGGAGGTGGTGGTCTGGTTCTTTGAAGGGAATCGGGTGGGCCGTGGGGACACTCGCAGCCACACGGCCAGCTCAGGGGCAGGGCACTGAACAACGGAGCTGTAGCTGGGGGTGCGGGGAGGGGTCCAAAAGGACCTGTACCATGTCCTTTCAAGTGAGTTGAAGCATCGTGAGCCCAGAAGAGAGAAGGCCAGGGGACAAGTGGAAAGACATGTGTGCCGACCTCGGTAAGCGGAGGGCCCGTGAGGGAAGGCTTCCTGAGAAGCCCCACTCTGCACAAGCAGCCTGAGTGGCAGTAGCACTTTAACCAAGATGTCCAGAGAGGGCGGGCTTCTGGCCAAGCTGGGCCACCGCTTGCCAGGGCCAGAGAGGTGGACTGACTTATGCTGTCCCCTCCCACCCCACCCCTCCAACCCCCAGACACCAGACCACTTTGGACTCTCCATGCTGTTCAATGCTTTGGGACCACTGAACAGCATTTATTTATAAGAGGGAACGCCAGGAGAACAGGGCACCTCTGGGGCAGCCCCCGTGGGACCAACCCCTCGCAGGAGCCCGCTGGACTCGGATTTAAAGGAAACACTATCAACGCACACAGACTTTGGCCAGAGCAAGGGTAAGCAGGGATGCGTGCATGTCCACTTAGCACCAGGTAAGCGCCCGGCAGGGCCCGGACCCGGCGCTCCGTCCGGGCTGCCCTGAGTAACCTCCAGGGCCCGGCGTCCTTGTCCCTGAGCCAAGATTCTAGGGGCCCAGAAATACAGGTGGCAATGCTGCCAACTGTTCTTGGCTGCTACCATTTTCCTGGTAGTCCCAGAGAGGGTGGAGGAAGGAAGATGGAGGAGCACTACAGATGAGCTTACCAGGTGGGGCAAAGATGGGGTGTGTGTCAATCTGATGGTGACTCAGGAGGTTCTCTCGGGCTCTTTCCTTTTAGCCAAAAAGAGTAGGTGTCCAGCCTGTACTGTCGTCAACCATCAACAGGAAACAAGTGCATGGTCCCTTCTCCCAAGTGTTCAGGACTCAGGAAGAATTAGCCCAGGGGTCCACGTTGGTCTTTCGGAAGGTGGCAGGACATGGGCAAAGGATTAAACTGCTCCTGCTGATTCCGTACCCATGAGGGACATCCCCAGATTCTGCTCTCCAACCTTAGAACCTGTGCAGGACATGCTTACGCGTCGATGCTGCCCACTCATGGACCCCCCAGACATGTCTGGGCTCGGCCAACCCACAGGATTGGGCTGAGGGTGGAACAGAACAAGGTGAGGGGCTGGCGAGAGCTGAACTGACTGCAGGCCTTCATTTTGCAGAACACATGTTCTGGCATGCAGGAGGGAAGGAGGTGTGGGAGGGAAGGAGGTGTGGGAGGGGCTGCACCCTTGTGCCAATCACTTTCTGGGTTTGTGGTGACCCTCCGAGATGTTACAGGGCCCCTGCCTTTACCACTAGCCTCCCCAAGAAAAAGCAAAGACAGAAACATTGCGATCTGAGCAGCCGATTCTCCATCAGGTCACATTCAAAGCAGGAAAGGGGTCACACCTTGGCTTTCCCTTCCTCAGAGCCCACCTTATTTCTCCTCCCAGGGTACAGAGGCTGCTGAGGGGACCAGCCTGTGGTCCCCTTAAGTCCTGTGGTGGCCCAAACAGCCCTGTACGCAGCTAGTTCTTTTAGAACGAGAGCGCTGGTACACGCATGACTGTCTTCAATGTTGCCTTAGAAGTGTCATAAGATTCCAGCCTTTTCTGCAAACATTGGGAGCATCGGGAAACTGAGCTCCAGAGTCCGTATCACCCTCCTTCGGCACCCAAAGTAGCCGAGGGGTTCGCGGCTCTTTACCAAGTCAGACTCCACACGAAGCCTTGGTCCAAACGCCTCTGACATCTGGGCAGGCTCAGGAGGACTGAAAAACAGAGAGAGCTGGGAACAGGCCTGAGTTCACGCCAGATGGTTCCCTGCACAACGGAGGGGGAGGTGAACCCAGGTGGGCATGTATTTCAATGCTAAGGCCCCCCAGCCCACCCGGCCCGGCTGTTGGATGCAACCAAAGGACCCCCACAAATTGCGCACACTCACAAATACTCCTGTCGGCGCTTGGCTCATTTGCGCTCGGCTGTTAGTATTTTGGGTCATTTTATCGTAAGCACGTTAACTTGTTTTCCTAAAGCTTTCAACACAAAAATATCAACACTCCCCTAGCCTCAGCATTCTGGCTAGGTTGTTAAGTGAAGTCAGCCACATCCTACAGGAAAACCACTCACAAGAGGAATCCCAAGTGAAACAGATCACGGAAAAGATGGTCCGCTGCCCGCGTGGACATTTTTAGATGTGTACCTCATCATCGTTCACAGTCTCCGATTTTGGGAACTTGCCTACTCACTGAAACGGAGCCGTCACCCCCAGGGCGATACTTTCAGGCTTCTGTGAACAGGGCGAAAAAGCCAAAAACGGGGACATGCATATCCTCAGCGAGGGTGAAACCGGGCTCCAAAGATTCAGTAAATATTTGGGGGGGAAAAAAAGTATAATTTATTTATCCAACATCTCACAATTCAATTTTGCAGTTTAAAAAAAAAAAAAAAAAGATACAAAACAGAGGACAGACGGGGGTCACATAAATAAGAAGGGCCGTGAAGGGAGGGGCACGTTCCCGTGAGGCTTGCGGAAAGGCGGTGTGGGGCGCAGGCACCTCGGGCGGCCTGCCTGGAGGACCCCTGGGGACGCCGCGACCGATGCCCAAGGAACGGAGCATCCTGCGCATGGGGTCGGTAACTTTCCATTCCAAGTCCTGGCAGGAGAATCATTTCATTCTTAGAAACCAGCGTGGAGGCTCGGGGGAGTCGTCCAGGCAGAGTGTTGACTCGGGTACTGCCCTCCCAGGGGCACCTACCGGGCCAGAAGGGGCCACGCAGAGTCCAAAATACACCATTCTCGTCTCTGCCGCCAGCACGGGCCGTTCTTCAGCAAACACATTTCCAGAACACGACGTTGGGAACCCGGCGCTTGGGAAAGCAGTTCGAGTCGGCAAAGGCGATAGTTTCAAAGAACCAAATGCGGCAACTGCTTCGAGGCATCACCGCCAAGGTTTCATGGGCACTGAGGTAGCAACATGTGGGCACGTCCCGTGGGAACCGTGTACCGTGAATCACACATCCCTGATTTCCCCGGGTGACCTCAATTTCTTGTGATTAGCAAGCTGAAGAGGGTCGAGCGGCAGGGCACACGGCCCTCCGGTGAGGATCTTGGGCTGGGCACATCTCCAAAGAGGCCAGGAGGTGGGCTGGGCCAGGCAGGAGGGCGGAGTAAGGCTGGTGTCCCTGGGAGGAGCTTTCTGCCATGGCAGTGGCCACCTGCACCCGCAGGGCTCAGCGGGAACCGTCTGCAATGGTGGCCCGTGCTCCAAGGTCTCGGTCTACACGATCACCCCCCCCAACCCCCCCAAAAAGAAGTAAAGGTTTCTGATGCCCTTTCAAGTGGCAATCAAGTCATCACCCATGAAGGGCTGGTCCCTTTATTACTAGCCGCCATCCAGGGCTGCTAAGAAGGCGCTTAAAAATGATGAGTGAAAACACTCAAGGGGGTACAGGCCCTGGGGCCACCCCCAGTGGCCCTCCATAGCAGTGGGCCCAGAGGGTGTTCCTGCATGTCCCACCCAGCTTTGTCTCTTCCCACCTCAGGCCATCCCACAGCGGCTGAGAGATCCCAGCCCAACGGGCATCCCCTGGGTGGGCTCAGAAGAAAGACTCCAAGTCTGCCTCACGTGGGCGCTAGACACCCACACCCCGCCTGGCCTGTCACCCCGTTTGGACAAGAGGTGAGGGAGCACGGCCCGGGGAGCAGCCACCATGGCCTGCGCAGAACTGTGGAGAGTGCCGAAGACAGACAGTTCACTATTTAATCAAAATGAAAGGACCTCTGAATCATTGCTAAAAACACATTACGCCCAGGGAATTAGACATCAGCCCCTTCACTTCTTTCTCATGGGGCGACAAGGCTGGATGCGTTAGCTGTTTGCCTGTTCAAAAGGGAGAAGACATGGTATTATTTTCTTAAGGTAAACAAAAGCAGAAAAGTATCACCCCACCCCCCAATTGATGAGGGACTTATACATCAACTGTATATAACTTTATAGGACAAAAGGGCATGATGGTCCTACAGCACGAAGGCCAAGGGGTTAGGCTGACAAGAGAGGGAAGGAGTCTGGGCTGAGAACCTGGAGGGAGGAGCAGGGTGTTGGGGGACCCATCCGCTCAGCACGGCCAGGGCACAGGCCCTCCCTGGGAAGATCAGGCTCCACTCAGCCACCAAAAGACCCCAGGGTTTAACCGTCCTGCTCTCTGGCCGGGCTCTCCTGCCACCTGGCCTTTCACGGGTTGCTCCGGCCATGCTGAGCCATCGGCCGTGCCCTGGACATGCGCTGTGCTTTGCTCTCTCACGTACTGGACAAAGTGTCCACCCCTTGGCCTTGCCCACCCCAGCCCCACCCACAACAGGACAACTGGGTTGTCCTATTTCCAGCGCTGGGCCCTTTGCCAAGTGCGGACTGGCCAGCCGCTGTGGTCGCTAGAAGTTATGAGGTCCCGTGGTTTTATTTGGGTGCCAGGTCAGGTCCTGCCCCTTCCTCCCCAGACTGGAGGCTTAAAGAGAACACAGAATGAAAGTTTTCCTTTTACCGGTAGCCCAGAACGGGCAGCGGCAGAAATCTGTGGAGACTGCCGTCAGGGCCCTGGGGTGGAGAGGAATCTGGCCCTCACCCGGGATCCGGGCGGGCAAAGCGGCCTGTGCTAACGGATCGTTGGGCTGAGAGTCCCAGAGGGCAGGGACAAAGGGAGTCCCGGGGACCTCCCACCTTTACCATCTATGTTTGCACCCGAGAACCCCAGCTGCTCCTCCACCCCCAAACTCTGGGACCTGCCCAGGGTGCACTCAGTAGTCCAGAAAAGGACAGGGCTCAGTCACAACTTAACTGGCTAATTTGTGTCCCTGTGCCTTCTGCCCTTCCCCAACTTTTGTATTAGACGAGGTCTGATGGAGCCGGCTGAGCCAGGACTGTGCCCGTCCATGGGCACAGGCCCATGTGTCATGTTAGCCCTGTCCAGCTGAGCCCCAGATTTTTTCACCCTCACACCCCTGGGCAGCATGCAGGTGAGGCCCACCAGCAGTGACGGGTGGACACTGGGGAGGCAGCGGGGAAGAGGAGGGTCAGCAGAGGTGCTGCTTGCGTCCCATGGATGGGTGGGCAGCAATCAGCCCCCTACGGCAGGACCACCACTCAGACATCTGGGCTTTGGCACAGCATCTCCACCAGGAGGATGGGACAATTACCCTCATTTGTCGATGAATCCAGTTGGTAAACACTGTCACGTTTCCATACACCCCTGGTCGACTAGCCTTGGCACAGCCGGATCCCCAGCTCGTGTCCCCAATCAGCCACCAGATGCTGCTCTTCAACGTGACCAGAGGACCGCCACTGTCACCCTGGGGGACACAGTGAAGAACAGAGCGGGAGTTCCAATGACAACCACGCACCTTGCACAGAGGGTTGGCGGTCAGGTGGAGGTCTCAGCAGGACTTGTGAGTGGGCGTGTGGGTTTCCTATCTGCTTCGATAGGTAACAGTAATGTAATCCCCCAAGAGGCTGTATCAGCAATGGATTTTAGTCTATATCAGCTAAGAGTTACTCAATCCATTGACGTCCATATTTGAAACCAGTCAAATTCTTATTTCTGTGCCACTGACACTTAGTATAAAATCCTTTTGGAGGAAGCAGTGGCACGTGGGTGTGGTTGATGGTGAAAAACCCTTCACACGGTGGCCGTTAGCTGCCACAGTGTCCCCCAGCTGCCCCAGGGACATGGAACCCTATCTCTCGTTGGGGGAGAGGCGTGCACCCGCTCAGCGGGGTGGCGAGGCCCCAAGGCGAGGTCGCAGTCACCTGGCAGGAATCAACATTGCCCTGCAGATACCCGGCGCAGATCATGGCGGGCGTGATGAGGCCGTTGTAGATGAATCTGCTGTTACACACCGCGGGCTCGATCAGGGGCACCATCGCGGCGTTCAGCACGTCTGACGTTTTCCCTGGGGCAGAGAGACGGACGGTGGCATCTCGGGGTCGGTGCGGCCAGCAGCCCTCCCAGGAAAAGTGGACCCTTTCCGGGGACGTGCGCGGCAGACACTGGACAGGGGGCCCTGCCCCCACCGCTCCCTCCTCCCACTTCACAAGCACCTGCTGGGGGGCCAGGGTCACCCTCACAGCTGGTGGAGTGTTCCAGGAGCACCCAAGGTTATACTCAGCGACTGGGTTCTCTGGGAGCAACTTGCCTCCTCCTCTTGCCCTCTTCCATGGACCACCCCCACCGGCATGAAGCAAACCAGCCTTTCCAGTCCCAGATCCTACCCCCTCCTGGGAACACGGCCTCCCTCCCCAAACTTCTCTGCACACACTTGTCTTCCTTCCCGCCTTGCTGCATCCATGTCCTGTCTTCCGGGCACCACAGGCCACCCCTCCACCTACCACCAGTACCCCTGGCTCAGACATGGCGCCACCGGCCACCTGGGGCTCCCCTCACAAAGCTGGAAGATGAAATGTCCTCCTTGGACAGCTCACTCTTGCCTCCATTGACATTCAATCCATCAGCAGATGGGGTGGCTGTATCCCAAATCCACACGGTCGCTCCCTCCACAGCCAAACTCAGTTCTAAGCCACCAATGCGTCATGGAGGACCACAGCAGGGGTCTCCCCACCATCACATGCTGTCTACTCTTGCCCACATCCTGTCTGTGGCAGCCATCAGATTACATCACCCCGTTGCTTAAAACTGTTGATGGCTCCTCATCTGCAAAGGAGTCAAAGCCGGTGTCCCCACCCCAACCCAGTCTGGTCCCAGCCTCCTCCTTCGCCCCCGGCTCATCATGCCCTTCTCTGATCCTTACATAGCTGGTCATTCAGGTGTCAGCTCAAATGTCACCTCTTCCAAGAAGCCTTCCCTGACCACTGCCCCACCCACCTCTCTTCAAAGCAACCAGTTACGCTTCCAGTTGGTCTGACCACATCCTACCACAGACAGCCACATAAGAAAGTGGGGTAGTTTCTGAGGTCAGAGGTTTCTGTCTTATTTTCTTCCCTGCGGGT
The DNA here is from genome assembly GCA_004026585.1 of Noctilio leporinus. Classification (NCBI taxonomy): domain Eukaryota; kingdom Metazoa; phylum Chordata; class Mammalia; order Chiroptera; family Noctilionidae; genus Noctilio; species Noctilio leporinus. The sequence continues at coordinate 85,066 of PVIW01003896.1, read as the reverse complement.
GCTCTGCAAAAACTACCTGTTGGTTTTTCTTTTCACCGTGGCTTCCGGACAGCCTGGCTTGCAAGTAAAAGGCTCAACCGTAGTAACTTCCTTTAGATGGGATACCTGCCGCCACTATCTCCCAAAAACACTCGCATCACCCAGCCCTCGTCCCCTGCACCCCGCTCTAAAGGACTCTTTCTACATGTACCCTGAACACGTTTAGGAAGAAGGGTGTGGACAATCTTAACAAGTTCCCCTGCACCACTGAGCATTTCCACACGCCACAGAAATGAAGCAGCCGGGATCCCTTCCTTTGAAAATCATCGAAGATGAAAAGCAATTATAATGGAAGGAAGCTAAGCAGGCCCCAGGCGGGGAGGGAAAGGGGAGGTCCTAGTTCCTTCTCCCTTTCTGCGGGGTCACAGCAGAGGACAAAGGCCATCACCAGCCACGCATGCCCACCCTCACCAAATCCGCTATCGCTCAGCCATTAGAGGGCAGCTGACGTCCAGGGTTGCCCGTGAGCAGCAAGAAAACATGATCACAGGGTGATTTTACACTTTTCACCCTTACAAAGCCTTTACTCCTCCGAAAGCAGTTTCCACACATTGTTCCGTTTGACCTGACCCTGAACAGGAACATGGTGTGTGAAGTAGGGCAGGCAGGACTCTTCCCATTTGGCCAAAGGGGAAACTGAGGCACAGAGGCTGAGAGCCACCCGAAGTCAGCCAATCATTCAGGAGTAGAACCAGGACTGAAACTCGGGCCTCCCACGCCCCAGGCCAGCGCCGTGTTTCGGGGGCCAGCGGACACCTATGCCCAGGAGCCTCACCTTTCTCGTAGGTGGCCCCCCACCCGGAAATCCAGCAGGACTGTTTCGGATCCAGCATCATGCCTGGGTTGGGCAGACACACAGGTTTCACTTTGTCTGTTTGAAGAAGAAAAAGTCACCATGAGCTAGTGGGCAGGGGCCAGGGGTCCCATGCACAGGATGGCCCCCACAAAGGGTGACCAGCCCCTGGCGCTGCGGGCGGCGCTAACACCCTTTACTGCACTGTCCTGTCCGATGACAATTAAGTCACCGACCACCGTGGAGGCAGCTGGGGCTCACTCTTCCATCCCCACCCACGGGACGCACCTTTGGTGGATCTGGCTTCTGCAGGGCGCACTGCCAGCAGCCCACCCTCCCACAGGCCCCCGCCCCTCACCCCCAACGCCACACCAACTCCTTCCTTCCGTTTCTCACAGCACCCGTTGATTTCCAATCAACCTCCCCCTTAGATTCGGTCAACACTGGCCACACACCCTGAGCCCCACGACCAAAGGTACGTGCCGTTAAAGGTCAGCGGCGTCTGCAGCTTCATGAGAGCGACGTCGTTGTTCTTGGTCTTGGAGTCGTAATTGGGGTGAGAAATCACTTTTTCCACCCGGTGCCCGTTCCCGTAGAACATGAAAGACTGTCTCAGGATGCCCGCGAAGGCCGCCCAGTACCGCGGGTTGTTCAGCGGCCTGGAAGAGAGAGACGCCAGGCCATGTGCCACCTCAGAGCTGCTCGCGGGCAGCCCGAGCTGGGTGACCAAGGCCACACGCTGGAACCAAGGGTCCTGGGGCTGACACGACCTGCCTCAGAGATCAAGATGGGAGAGGAGACCACAGGCACCTCTCCCTTCTAGCCCCCCGCTTTACCTCCCCAGTGCACCCCGTGCCTCTTCTGAGCTTCGGCAGCCCTATTCCAAGAACATTTTTTTCTTGGACCGAAATGCCTCTCTGAGGTTTTAAACCTCACTTCTGGCAGGACTGGGTCTTACCTACCTGTAGATGCTAGGGCATTTCCTGACACATAGTAGGTGCTTGATAAACGTGTGGTGACCAACAGCTTCTCAGTGCATAGCCATCAAGGCAGGGTCTTTATCTAGGTATTTTGCGTTAAGAGCACCTCACGTCCTGGTGCATCACCTGAGCTCAGGGGCAGGAAGGCGGTGAACACTGCTTCCTCCCACCTTCACCATGGCCCTCGGGAGGGGCAGACGCACCCTCCCAGCGACACCGTAAAGGGGGCAACACCATTAGGACCCCCACTTATACACGGGGAAACCAGAGCTTAAAGACGTCAAAGATTTCACCCAAGGTCCCATGGCCAAAGAGTCTCCTCCAAACCCAGGAGCCCTCATGCCACAGTGAACATACTCTTCCACGCAGTGGGCAGCTGTCACGATCCACTCGGGGCTGATGATGGAGCCTCCGCAGACGTGCACCCCCTGGACGTGCAGGCTGACCTGCCAGGGCCAGTCGCCCAGCGCGGCACTTGTCCCGCCCACGATCCGACTCTGGCGGCCCATCTTCCTGTTGACGCCACACTCTGAAAGCAGCAAGCACAGTGCAGCTGGCCAGGGAGCAGAATCCGGGCCCCACCTGTCCCACCCCGACACCCGCCCGGGAAGCGTGCGCCCAGGTAGTTTCCATCCCAGAGACCCCACCAGACTGGCGGACAACTCCACTCCCGTTGGTTTAGGGTCTGACTTGCAGAGAACATGTCCTGGTTTCTCGTTAGTTAGAGGGGTGACCGGACATTCCTCCAGCTCCCCTGAGAACAACTCCCCTCCCTAGAAGGGGAGTCTGGTGACACGGTGATTCCAGACACCCAGCTGGGGGGTTCCTAGGTGACAAAGGCTCTGGGGGTTTTTGAGGCCTAGCGGGACTGAATGCCCATGATTCCTGAATGAGGTAGACCCCAGCAGATGGCCACTGGGGCCAGAGGGCAGGGGGTACCACAGTCTCTCGGTACCTAAAGAAGCCTGAGCCCAGCCCAGCTGGGACAATCCTGCCAGGGCCACTGGGATATGGGGCCATTGGGAGTATCCGCTAATCTCACCCTTCAATCAGAAAAGCTGTCCCTGAAGGAACAGGACAAGGCCGTCCCAGGGAAGGAGCGCAGGGACAGAGCCTCCCCTCCTGCATTAGGGTCTGGAAACACCTTGGGGTGGCTCAGGAGTGGGGCCCCTTCCCTCGTCACCCTTCCCAAAGACACGGGGGGATGGGTCTGGAGGTACAGAATGTCTCCTTTCCCGAACACAAAAGGGAGTCCCAAGGCCACTCACCTATGCAGCGTAAAGAAACCACGTGTTTTGAGGAACAGGTGTCGCTACAAAAGAAGGAAAAGAATTCCCGTCACAAATACGCAGAAATGAGTATTTTCTTCCAATGTTCTCAGCCCCTGCCTCCCCAGACGCAGAAGGATCCGTGACCGCAGGCTCAAATCAGGACAGCAAATCCATACAGGGGCCACTGAGCTGGGGCCAGACTCTGAGCACAGGCTCGGACTCCAGCTGTGTGGTGGTGGGCAAGTTACTTAACCTCCATGCCTCAGTTTCCCCCGGCCCGAACGGGCTGACAGCGGCACCAGCGCATAGGGTGCTTTTGAGGGCAAGCACTGGAACAACGTCAGCCATTATGTTGTTATTAGTAGTAGTAGTAATAGTCTCCTCACCCAAGGACATTTGGTCATTGTCTTTTTAGAGAGAGAGGAAGGGGAGGAAGACAGAGAGAGAAAGAGAAACGTCATTATTTTTATTCTGGAACTCAAAACCATCTTCTGATTTTTTAAGGGAACCATTGGTAAACGTTGATTTCCTAGGCCTGCTGTACGTCACTTACACAGAAAGCAACACCATCGGTGATTTGCCGGAAGAAAGGGAAGTTACTGGTCTGGGAGGTACACATCCGAGGGGACAGAGGAGAAAGAAACAGCCCCGCGTTCTGCGGCAGTGCGTTCCCTCCGCCCACGCTCAGCGGGAGAGGAGCTGTCCCTGCCCCCCGGGCATGCACACTGGCCCACTGCACCCAAACAGGTCCACGGGCACCCGCATCGGGCCAGCTCGGCCCCGCGAAGGAGCGGGACTCAGTGAGCAACTGCATTCTCCTGCCTGAAGGCACACGGTGAAGCTGGTCCCACCCGGGACCCTCCAGCTGCCTCCTCCGCTGGCTACAGCTAACTTGCCAGTTCTGGGGGCAGCTGGCTTCCTGCCGCCCCTTTCAAGAAAAAATGCCCTAAGATACCCGACACAAGCCCAAATCCCGTAAGTGGATTTTGGGGGCTCCACGGTTCCCAGGGCTGGTGCCCTTCGGCCCAGGGCACCGGCAAGGCCCAGAGAAGCCCGTTCCGTGCCAAGGTGTTGGCTGAGCATCTCGAGGCTGAGTCTATGCAAGGCTCCTGGAAAAGCCCCACTAGGAGCCAAAAGACACGTTGTCAACGCAAGAAACAGGTCCAAGCCTGTAAGGATTTTTTATGAGTTTATCGGAGCCAGACTGATGACCATTGCCAGCAAGCAAAATCTCCGTGGACTGAGGGAAGCTCCGGAGAAGGGCAGTGTTGCACCTGATTTTCCACATTCGATCAAAGGAGGAGGCGTGCCGGGCCCCATGAAATTCATGGAGCGTCGAGGAAGGAGGTGGGAGAAAGCACAGTGGGGAACGCTCCCGAATTAGATCAAGAAAAAGTACTTTCTTCTTCTTCTTCTTTTTTTTTTTACATTGGGGCATATAGGATGGTGAAGAGTTAACAATTAATATGATGATGATAGCAATGAGGGGATTTGTGGTCTCTACTGGGGGTTCCTTGTGCTTTGAGGGGCCGCAAAGGTCTGTCATCCAGTGTTTATCTTAGATGCAAAAAGACAATAGACAGGCTCAGGTAAAGGCAAGACTGGCCTCAGTTGGAGAAGGACACCACCCTAGGGCAGGACGCCCAACCGTGCGCTTCTTTTAGTTCGGAAGTTTTCACGTCAGACCCTGCCGCGTGGTTCCTTCAGGGTCTGTCAGGCCCACCATGCAGGCCTCCCCCAGCGTGTCAGGTTTAATAAGTAGCCCTCTTTCCTTCTACAGGTATCAAAGGGCAACTTCCGGAAGCCAACGGGAAGTCTTCCCCACCCCCGCCATGGACGGGAGACAGGCAATGACCTCTTCTTCCCTCCAAAGGCCGCGGCCCCCGTGAGCTCCCGGGGCTCCCCCTGAGAGGAGGGCGGCAGCCTGCGGGCCCCTGCTCAGCCCCGACCCCTGTGTGGCCCAGGAAGACGGAGAAACACTCAGCCTTTTCAAAGAGCCGGAACAGCTGCGTTCAGTTTCTCACTTGGGCCAACCCAGCCCCACCGCTCTGATGGGTCACCCGGCTGTGCCCACCCCTCCTCCTGGGCTCACCCTGTCACAGGCCCTGGGACAGCCAGGCTCGGGAGGACGTCAGCCCTCCAGACACCTCGGCCTAGGGCTGCCAGGAATGCACACCTGCTTCCAGCCTCCCCCTCGCAGGGAAGACGGGGTAGAGTGATGAACTCAGCAGCCCTGGCCTGCGAAGGAGAGGTGATGGTCCCGCTAACTGCCCGGGCTGGGGTACCAGGGTCCTGGTAGCCGAGGAAGGCTTATTCACAAAGGACACTGTGTCTTTTCCGTTAAAGAACATTCCAATACTAACGATCCCAGGGAGACTGTAAACATTTCAATCAAGCCCACCCTCCCCCGCCCTCCTAACGGGTTAAACTACCAATCACAGGACCTGTTGTTTGGGTTCACTTCCACCCACAGGACAGGCTGGACCCGCCCAGAATCACTGTGACCCGCCCAGGATGGCAAGTCCGCTTGGAGGTACAGGGAACAGCTGAACTCAACGAGCTGCCACCTCCCGGAGCCCCCAGGGCATCGCGTGACGCTGGACTTGGGGCTGGGGGCCCAACCGTCCCTGCCGCCTGAAATTGGGGGGTTCCTGGGAAGCAGGACTTTCAGTGCTAAAGCCAGTCAGGCCCCAGGCAAGCAGGGTGGGCTGGTCACCTGCTGGGACCCAGAGGTGCTCTTGGTTTCTAGAAACCTTCCCTGCACACAGTAGGTACAGTTCTAATGTCCAGACAAGGAGGAAAATAACGTGGGCTCTCCGTTTCGCAATGTCATCCAAAACTATCGAGGGCGGAGGGCACAACGGAATGGCACCTAAACCTTGTTCCTGGTCATGGGAACTCAGGCAAACCCAGCACCACAGCTCAGAGAGACCAGACCCGGGGCAGCGGTGCCCCAGGACACCCCCTGCCGTCCTCACTGCAGACCGTTCGAAGGAGAACAGAAACCACCAAATACCTGTGGTAGAGTTTTTTATAGAGATCGGTGTTGCTGGCACTTGTGTTCAGCTTCATAAAGCTGGTGGCCCCGCTGTCATCGGCGATTCCTTGGCTAGAATAAAAACTATTCCTAAAAAGGACAGGAAAGCATCTTTACTATCACGGCGAAGTCATCGGCGATCACAAATCCTACGCTATGTCACAATACGCCTCCTTCCTGAGGTTCAGATGAAGGAAAGCGCCTCAGCATTTTGGGAAAACCCAGTCACAAGTTGTGGGCAAGTGACCGTGTGACAACCATCTTTTGATCTGATTAAGCGGAAGTGTCAGGCCAAGTCCTCCAACATGTTCCTAATCTAGTTTGGATTAGACAGAGCAACGAAAATGGGGACAGACTCAGAGGTGGAGAGCAGGGGGACAGCTTGTGATTGGGGTGCGGTTGGGGGTACAGGTATTGAGCCAAAAGGAGAAAGGACTGGTGGCCATAAACAGCACTGTGGGGATTGCCGGGGGGAGTGGACTTTAAAGGGGCTAAAAGGGGTAATGGAAGAAGATACAATATTTTTTAAAAGAAAGAAAAGAAAGGAGACTAAGGATGTGTGTGTACATCAGACCTAACAACACTTACAGATGAGAAAATGCCCCCAGTTAGAAATACAGGTCCTGGACGGGGGCCTCACTATGCCATTCAACCCTGCAGCGGGGGTTGGCACTTTGAAGTGTTTCATTAGCTAAGATGCCAATGTTCTTACCAAGTGGTAATTCATTGTGAAAACTGGCATACAGAGAACACCCTAGAATCGCACAGAAGTCACGCAGGGGCCACTCCAAGGAGGAGACGGGGGAAATAAAAGCACACAGCCTTTCCTCCGGAAGCCGGCTCTCCGGGAAGTGCACTCTCTGCACCTCTCCCCGCTTCCCAGGGGCTGCAGGCAGGAAAGGATTCTCTCCTGCAAAGATCTGATGATCAATTCTCTCCCGCTCAATAGCCTGCACCGCTGGGAAGGTTGTGCAGCATCTATTTCTGCTGACCTTCCCCATCCCGTCCTCACCACTCACCCCCCACCCCGGTAGGCCCTCCATCAGCACTGTGGACCCTGGAGTGGATGGAGGTCAAGGCAGGGCAGGGGCAGGATGGGGGGTGGCATGCAGCAGGGTTCCATGTTCCCTGGACAGATCATCGTTGGGAAGGAGACAACTGTCCACGAGTGGCACTTCCAGGGAGGGGCAGCGAGCACCACGGGTCTTCCCTGAGTGTCTGCTGCCTGTCACTGCCACAGTGACCCTGCTCCTCCTGGGACCCTGAGGGGCTCCAAACGCACCTGTAGCCCATGTCCTGGCACGCGGCCCTCCCGTAGCTTTCGCTCCAGTCGTCTTGGCACACGGGGTGCCAGGACTTCCTCTGGGATGAGTACACCTGGAGGATGAAGTTTGGGCCATAGAGACGAACTGCGAGAAAGAGAGAGGGCCTGTGAGTGCCAGGTGCTGTCCCACCCGCCGCGGGAGCCCCGCCCTTCCCCAGGACACAAAGGCACGGAGGTGGCCGGCTCCCTCTCTCCAAGGCACTGACCCCGCAGGAGGGATGCCACAGCTCTTCTCTCCCTGCCAAAGAGCGCTCTTTACCCAGGAGAACTGAAAACGGCGATTCAAGCTAAACCCTGCACACAGGTGCCCCCCGACCCTATCCCCCCCGCCCCCCCCAGCTATTCACAGCAGCCAAAGGTGGAAACAGCCCACGTGGCCACCAGCGGATAAACGCACACTCTCCGTCCATCTGCCCACGGGAGCATGACTTGGGGAAAGACACACCAGTGCCAAGCAAACATCCGGAAAAACACTGAGTGATAGAAGCCAGGCGCGAGGGGCTGGTTCCATTTCTGCACAATGTCTAGAGTAGGAACTCTGCCGAGACCTGAAGGAGACCAGTGGGCGCTTAGCACCTAGGGGTTGGGGTGGCTGCCCGTATCCGCATCTGCAAAATCCCCCGCGTGGTACGCTTTAAAGGGGGAATGTTATGGTACGCGAATGACACCTCCATGGAACCGCTTTGAAGAAGTCAGTGAACAAGAGAAAAGGTTGAAGAAAAATGTTCTGTCAACAGTCACTTTGAACAGTCCGCGGTTTCTTACCCAAAGCCAGGGACGTCCCCCGCCCCTCGTGTGAGGTGCTAACACGGCAGTGCTTCCCTTTACAGGGGTCAGACTTTATCAACACAGTGTGAGCCCTCCCAAGCCCATTCCTTTCTCTCCCCAGGAGTAGCTGCCACTCAGGATTCCGAGAACATTTTGTTGAAGGGGAGGAAAGTCAAGTGGGGAGTCATAGAGGGAGTCCTTCATGACTCAGACCAACCAAAGTGTCACTTAAACCGCGCTCTGTGGTGTGTGTGTGTGTGGGGGGGGTGGATCACAGTGTAAAAGGGAGGGGGGCCGGCTATTCTCAGGCCTCATTCTTGCCTCCCGTCTGTGGCCCCTGACTTGCTGGGCAGCCTTATCGACCTTCCCCTCTGAAATATTAGCCTCGATCTAATGATTTCCCAACACTCCCATGATGAGTGATTCCAAGTGCCCCGTGGAGCTAACCACATGTTGGGCGAGTGGATAAACAAACTCTACTGCCTCCAGACAATGGAATGTTACTCGGGGTTAAAAAAAGAAAGCAGCATGTAAATGCATCTTACTAAGGGAAAGAAGCCAATATGAAAAGGCTGCATAAAGTATGGTTCCAGCTCTATGACATTCTAGAAAATGCAAAACCGTGGCGATAGTAAACAATCAGTGGTTTTCTGGAGGGACGGGAAGGATGAAGAGGTGGAGCAGAGAGGAGGTTTGGAGCAGTGAAATTCCTCTGTATAAAACTTTACAAATGGAGACATAGCCAAACCCAAAGGTCGCTGGTTCGATTCCCAGCCAGGGCACATAACCAGGTTGCAAGCCAGGTCTCCAGCCAGGTCTCTAGCTGGAGGCAGGTAAAAGGCAACCAACCATACATGGATGTTTCTCTCCTTCTTTCTCCCCTCCCTGCCCTTCTCTCTGAAAATAATAAATAAAATCTTCTTTAAAAATGGAGACATATCATTGTTACAATATCCAGAGTGAACTCTACTTCAACCTCAGGACTTGAGTTAATAATAATGTACCAATATCGGCTCATCAACATGTACGACACTAAGGCAAGACATTAAAACCGTGAGCGGGATGGGAACTCCATGGTGCTCAACTTCTGTACAACTAACACTGCCCTGGAAAACAAAGCCTGCTAACTTTCAAAAGTCCCCAGAACTAAATATATTTCCAAAAGTGAAAATAACACTTACACTGACAGGCTGGAAAGTAAGGGAGACTTTTTTTCCCCTTTGAACTACCTGCATTCAAATGCTAACTCCAGAGCCTGGCTGGTCTCCAGCAGGGGTTCTTTTGAGTAACAGGATTTTTCCAGCTTTACTGAGGTATGATGGACAGATAAAACTTGTACATATTTGAGGCCTAGGACTTGGTGTTTCAGTGTATGTGCGCATTGCGAAATTATTGCCAGAGTCAAGCGAATTAACATATACCTGCCTCAGCTTGGTTCTGTTTCCTTCCTCCTTTTCTTCCTCCTTCCCTCCTTCCCTCTCTTCCTTCTTTCCTTCCTTCCTTCCTTTCTTCCCCCGTCAGAACACCTAGACTCGCTTTTAGCAAATCTCAGGAGTCCAAAACAGTATGTTAACTATGTCACCACGGGTGGTACTTCCATTCCTCTGCTGACATTTTAATGCCCACAGAAAGCACAGCAATAGACTTAGAAAGCAAAATTAATGTTAAGAATAAGTGTATGTACTCCCTGGAAAGAAACCGTACACGTTCCAGAATGTTCTCTCGGGCCGAGTGGTGTTCTTTAATGTCTGAAGACATGCACCCCTCATGCGTGTTCTACCCGAATATACCTCTCCCGCGTCAGGTTGTCTCATTTGTTTTATATGAATAATCGATACAAAAATTAGATGATACCTTGTTGAGGAGGACCTAGCACGTTACAGACGCACAACCCTCCGACCTGGTGGTTTGGACAGCTAACGGTCATCAAAGCTTAATGCCAGCCGGGCGGAGGCTGGGAACCAGGGCTCCGGTGCAGGGCTCTGGGCAGCCACGGGAAAGGAGGAGGAGCCTGTGTCCCCATTTCGGGGTGTCTGTCAGACACAGCCAGGGGAGCAGCCGGGTGGTAACCAGCGGGAAACGGCCTTCATGTGCAAACAAGATTTGCTTCTTGATGCAAAATCGCTCTTAAAAGAGCAGCAAGAAACTGATATTAGTTGCCTCAAAGAAACTAACTGACTGGTGAACAGGCTGTGTTAGGTGTATACTGTATACAGGGTGTCTACATGAGAGTGTCTGTATACGTGGTGCGTCTACACAAGAGCATGTGGTCGAGCATGTAGTTTACGCTGTGTTAGTCCATAGCCTCAAAAATGTCCCACTTGGTGTAAGAAAATGGAGACAAACATTACATAGTCATCCCTGAAAGAAAGGCAGCCACTATGTTGAAAGCTTCAAGAGCGTGTGAGTCAGTTGCAAACGCAAACACTCCTGGCAGGAGGCTCCTGGCGGAGTCAGAGGCGTTCACCAGGGGACACAGGTGAGCATGCAGGTGGCAGAGGCCAGCCCAGGACCCAGGCTTCCTCAGGAAGGAAGCCACAGGCCAAAACGGACAGCACATCCCGATCTGGAAGCGAGGACGTGCAAGAAGAGAAAGCTCTCCAAGGACGAAGACCGCAGGGGAAAGAAGATGACATGGGACACACACACACACACACACACACACACACACACTTGCATGCAGTCTTTCCCCAGGGTTAATGGTGTGAAACACGAAAGGTGGGCATCAGTGACAACAGCCAACCCTGGCACGCGAGCATCACTTTCCCTGCTGTGGCCACAAACACGTAGGGCTCTCCACTCTACACCTGACACTGGTGACCCGTTTTCACTGACGGGTGGTGACATCCTGCGGAAGGTGGGAATACGCGTATCCCAGGGACTGACCCCGTCTCATCCCTCCCACTGCTGTGCCATGCCGGGCAAGGACCTGTCTCATCTGAAAATAACCCAAGGCTCGAGGTGGGGTTCATGATGGAACGGACCCCTGTGCAGGGCATGATCCTGCACCATCAAGCCCCTGACATGGTGGGCCCCAGAGCCCAGCCCCCACCTGCACGCAGTCCGCCACTCACCGCACTGGTTCTCGTCCTCCCCGCTGGGACAGTGAAGGATCCCATCACACCAGTGAGAGGCACTGACGCAGGTCCCTGAGGAGCCACACTCCATCCCGGACACGGAGCACTTGTTCTCCGCTGCAGAGATGGGAGGGAGACACCCGTCAGGCTCAGAAACAGGAAAACTGCCGTGCCTACCAGAATGCTGTTGTCCACCCCCTGCAATAAGGGTGCGGACCTTTCCGCTCCACTTTAACGTGGAGGGGATGTGTCCTCACTTCAACACAAGGCCAGGGCAGCACTGTGGGGCCTCTAGGGACTCCTGGCCTGGACAGGCTCCCGTCTCCTCTGTCCCACAGGTGGTTCCTGTGGGCCTGCAGGACCAGAGGCTAATAGAAAAGGGCTGGTGGCAGGGGGAGGGCACCCCGGGCCAGCAGCAGCCACTGCTGTGCGCTGTGACACAGGGGACCGGACGTGGCCCCGAGGCGGGGAACTTATGCTCAGCATGCCAAGTGGCACCTAGGCCCCCAAACCACTGGGTAATCTTGAAATGCTTCTCCCACCGTGTGTCACACCACAGAAACGGCGTGGGGTTAGGAAGAAGCTCGCAGCCGGGGCAAGGAGGCGGCTTCCGAGGACAGTTACTCACACGCCACCTTGACAAAACAGATGCAGATGGAAGGCGGCTCTTTTTGAAAGAAGGAAATCTCAGGAAGAGCCGTGGGAGGGACCCCCAGCCCAGAGAGCAGGGCCACCGAGCGGTCAGCCCAGGGCGACGGCCCTAGCACTCAGCCCGGACCTCGCATCCTGCCCTCTCCCGCGTCCGGGTGGCTGCGTCGCACTTACTGAACTTCCAGAGCAAGACTGCGGCCACCACGGCTCCGGCGAGCACGGTCACCAGGGCGACGGTGATGTACAGCGCTTTCTTCGTCTCTACGAGAAAGAAAAAACAAAGCTTAGGATGTATTGGAAAGTTTCTTTGAAGTCACACTCCCGAAGTTTACCCACGACGAGTCAGGGCATGTCCAAGAATCGACCAATGACGATATCAATAAGTGGCACACCAAAAATCAACGTTTCCCTCTCTCCCAATAAATAGTCTTTCGTAGGGAAGTAAGGTCTTAAACTCGTTAAACTAATGATTAGTGTAAAAAAATGGCTGAAAGAGGGGAAATGCCTCATTTTGGTAAATTACAAGTATCATCAAAGTAATAACAAGGGTCCCCCAAACTGTCACCCCCTGGCCAGTGGTACTCAAGGCCGAAGAACGGTCTCACTCAAGGCCACCAGTGAAGGGCGTTGCAGGCCACAGGCCCTGCGCCAGCCACCAGCCTCGCGTGGGTGTTTGCACCTCCCTTTCACTGCAGTTCAATGACTAAAGAGCTATGTCAGTTCCAGTGCTCAAGGGTCCGTGGGGCCACTGGCTGTCACACTATTGCTGTGGCAGGGTCTGCTGAGCCGTGCTGACATCGGCCCTTTGGTCTGAGAGCAAGAACCTTTTCAGCTAAGGATCAACACTTTGGAGGTGACCAGCGCTTGCTAATTGACATGCCATGGTGGGTCCAAAAGTCATATAAAGGTTCAGAGGGCAGCGTCGGATCCCCAGCTGTCCCTCTGCTGGGGGCAGCCCCAGGCCCAGGTGCCCCTGGCAACTCTCCTTGGAAGGAAGGCGGAGGGGGAGGAGGGGAGGGGAGGGGAGACAGGGAGAAGGCATGTAAACAGACCCTCCACCCCCTCGGTTTATGCAGGAGGACATGAAGCTGGAGAGGAAGACGGTGTGGGGAGGCCTGGCGCACCCCAGGCCCACCTCTGTGCGTCCGGAAGCCAGGCGGGCCAAGCAGTTCAGCTTCCGGGCTGGGTGGACCAGACCAGCCCCCTGTGCTTGGGGATCTAGGCCAAGCCTCTCGTTTGTTATCACGTTCTCTGAATTCCAGTCTGATCTCAGACCCTGGTAGCCTGAGGAGTCATGGGGAGCCTGGGAGCCAGTCTCCTGGCTGCGGCCTGCCGGGTGGGTCACCAGAGGTTCGGATTCAGGTGGGGGCACGGGAGGTATGGACCTGTGGCTCTGACAGGAGCCAGGCTCCCTAGTGAGGCCCTGGCTGCTGGTCCGAGGCATGCCGCCCAGGACCACCCTGCCCCGTTGTCAGAACATGGGCTCCGGGGACTCCATCCTAGGCAGACAGAGCAGAGCCGAAGCGGCTGCCCTCTCTGGGAATGTCCTGAACAGCCAGTGTCACCCATCGGCCCAGGCCAGTGTCACCCATTGGCTCACTTCCACATATGTCATTTTACCTAAAGACAAAAAAAAAAAAAAAAAAACAGCTTGCTTGCGTGGCAAGGTAAGGGATATTAAATGAGGTAGCCATGACCTCTCAGGTGTGTGGCAGGCACTCCGCCCGGCTTTCAAGGGGCACGTGGGCAGTGGGCACTTCTGTTTTCCCTTTGGTGGACAAGCATTTTGTAATCAGTGTCTGTTCAGCCCAGACTTGCCCCAGGGCTGGTCTGCAACTGTGTTTGTGGTTGAGTTTTAACCATGACTGACTGTTCATTTACCTTTACCATTATCAATATAGTCTATTGTTGACTGTTTCTACTATAAATAGCACTGCAGGCTTGTTAGCCCTCATTCTCAAAAACCTAAATGATAAGATGTGTGTACATTGTGATTCAATGTGAAACACCCATGTCTGTAGCCAAAGCAAACAGATGCATTAAGTCTAAAAATGTCCCTTGCACTCCTGAGGAGGAAATCTTCTGATTTGGGCTATTTAAGTGACTTGCAAAAGACTGTCAGGGCTCCGATGAGGGTACCTACTGCCTGATTCCAACTACACGGCCTTCTAGAAAAGACAAAACTATGAGACAGTATGATTAGTAACTGCCAAGCATTGAGGGGGAGAGATGAAGGTATGAACAGGTGGGGCACACAGATTTTTAGGGCATGAAACTATTCAGTGGGATACTCTAATGATGATGGACATGAGTCATTATACATTCATCAAAACCAACAAAATATATGATAGAAATGGTATCGTTCTAATGTAAAACTAGGACATCAGTTCATGATAATGTACCAAGACCAGCTGGCTGATTTTTAACAGAGGTATCACACTAAGGTAGGACAACAGGAAACTCTGGGCGTGAGACAAGGAGACTCTTAACATTCAACTTTTTTATAAGTGTAAAACTCCTCTACAAATAATAGCATTTATTTGCTTGATTATATATTTTTAAAATACCTCCGAGGACGAACATTACACTTACAAAATACATATGGATTATAGGGTATAAGCCAACAAAATAGTCTAAAAGTAATACCAAGGTAAGTTCAGGAAGCTATTTTAGAATACAATTTTAGAATGCAAGATCCTCTGCATGGGCTCACCGTCTTCCCTTATAAAAGTAACTGGCAAGAGACTGAAATTCCCTGTCATTACCAAGCTCTCCCCCTGGAAAAATGAGAACATGCCTGTCAGGCTGGGTAGGCACAGAAGAGTCACAGGGGTGAATCCTGCCAGCCGAAGGTGCTGACCTCAGGAGGGGCCCTCTGGTGTCTGAGCATCGTTTTCTCCCCCTTTAGGAGGCAGGGGCTGCTGTCTGGGGTCCCTTAACTCTTTTCTCCTGGCTTCTTCCCCCCGCCCCTTGCCCGCTGAAGTTCTCGGCCTATGGCGGCTGGCAGCTCGGCTGGGCCTTCTCCGTCTGGGGAGCGTCCCGCGCACTGCGAGACGTTCAGCAGCTTCCCTGGCACCCCCTCAGGAGATGCCAGCAGGGACCCCCTCTCCAACAACCCACACTATCCCCAGACAAATATCCCTGGGGGTCAAAATCACCCCTGCCGGCTTCAACCTACCCAACCAGGCAGACAGCAGCCCAGGCTCGCAGACATGCGTACCCTTGAGCAGAGATGCAATAGAGGGGGAGACAGCGGGAGGGAAGGAGAGGGATGATTGAGGGGGAGCCTGGTAGTCGGAGCAATCGCTGGACCCGAAGAGACCAACAGTGGGCGGTAGAAGCAAGGAGCCCTGTGAAGGGGGAGGACCGCAAACAGGCAACAGGGACAGCCAGCGCTCGCCCGTGAGCAGCTGGGGAGGCCAAGGGGCGGCGGGGCGGGGTGGGGATACAGGGTCCCGAATAACACACGTACTATTCATTTCAATTATTTGTGCCGGTGTGAACTCACGGAAATTCACTTCATTACTCACCTGCAGCAGCGCTGGTTGTAGACACCTGCACACACATCTCCCCAAATAAAATAAAATCGCTACCTACGCCCATGGTAGCGGGGTAGCCACAGCACCGGTGCTAGAAGAGGACTAGCTGTCCTCGTGCACTGCCGCACCGGGCAGTTCTCAACAGAAATGAAGAAGGAGGGGTCTGCAGAGGAAGGAGACAAAGTCGAATGCGAAGAAGGGAGATGAGGCCCTGGCTGGTAGCACAGTGGGTAAGGCGCCAGCCTGCGAACCCAAAGGTCGCAGGTTCGATTCCCCAGCCAGGGCACATAACCAGGTTGCAAACCAGGTCTCCAGTCAGGTCTGTGGCTGGAGGCAGGTGAAAGGCAACCATACATTTAAAAAAAAAAAACAAAAGAAGGGAGATGAGGAGAGAGCGTCAAAGATAGACAATCAAAGGACACAGACAAAGGACACAAGCTGTCAACCCCCCAGCCCTCATCTCTACAGCCCACTGAGAAGATGAACCCCAAATGTGGGTTCCATTACAGGAAATAAATGCCAGAAAAGGGTCCTACTTGAGGTGCACGGTGCCCCCGATGAGGATTTGGGCTGCGTGCGGATGGCGGGTGTTGAGTCGTGCGTCAGAACCCTCGGGGTGTAGCGGGGGACGGTGGGTGGGTAGTAGTGAGCAGGATACACAGAGTAGGTGCTGGGGGCCACGGTGGGCTGCGGTGGGTACAGGCTTTCAGGCTGGTATCCATGGTTTTCGTAGTAAGGCCCAACACCTGGCGGTAATCCCTAAATAATGGAAAAGAAGATGAATAACAGGAAACCCCACTAATGACCCGAAAGGTCACAGGATACCCCATTGCCCTCGGAGGACCCATGAGAAGCAGTCAGCACTTGGTTTGGGTGCCTATAATTATGCCCAAGCTAAACTTACCTAAGCAAAATTTTTAATTATTGTCAATAGAGTTTTTATTAAAGTGCAATTGACATGGAACATTATATTAGTTTCTGGTGTGTAACATAATAAACCAATAGTTGTACAGATTAGGAAACGGTCACCACAATAAATCGAGTTGCCTTTCATCACCACACAGTGACAACTTTTTTTCTTACGATGAGAACTTTTGAGATCAATGTCCTTAGCAGCCTTCAAAAATGCAACCCAGCGTGGTGAACTGCAGTCATCATGCTGTTTGTACATTGCATCCCCAGTTAGTTATCTTATAACCGGAAACGGGTGCCTTCTTAACCCTCTTCACCCACTTCACACATTCAGTTTCTAAGAAGACCTGCAGAAGTCCAGGAATGAGCCAATACTTTGAGAATGGGGTGCAAAGTTAGGGACTAGTGAGGCCAGAATTATAAATGTATCCATTTTGCAGAGAGACACGTGAATGATGGAGGTTAAGAAATCCACCTGCGCACGGTATTTGCAAACTCCTTTTCTACCTCCTTCTGTCTTATAAAAATGTATCACATTTACCCATCTTATTAATGGGTATGCAGCTGGCTTCTAATCGGAGGCTGCTGAGCACTTTTGCCTCAAGTAGCTTCCGTATACAGCACCCACATTCTGCGGGGAGAGTGCGTGGATTTCTGTAGCTACGTCCCGGGGGGTGGAATTCCTGGGTCCAAAAGTGTAGACCCACCAGCCCGAAGTTTTCCCCATCTCAGTGCCTGTCTGTCACCCACTGGCTGGGAGGCCACACTGGTCCCACAGTCAGCATCTGAGGTCCCCATGCAAATAAACTTTCTCCCCTTGAATTAACTTCTCCCCTTATCGCTCATTGATTGCAATCTCGGAGAGGACATACTCTGAACAGAGGCAACTTGATGCTTAGAATTTCCGACGGGAAGCCACCAGGGGAGCATGACAATAGAGAGAAGAGCTACAGGCAGGCTCCCAGCTTAATAACTTACCAATGCTCCCCTTCAAGAGTCCAAAGGTTATAAGTCTAAACCAGAGCGGCAGACGGAAAGAGAAAATGGATGCAATCTCCCATCTAAATGGGGCACCAGGGGCAAGGCAGGCAGCATGGGCGCCCCGCCTCTGCGGGCAGCACCTGAGGACATGCTGAGGTGGCGGCACGCACAGCCGTTGTCCTGGTGGAGTCCTGCGCAGCGATTTGAAATGTGAAATGGACCCAAGGAATATGTACGTCAGTAACAGATAAAGGTGTATGGTGGGAGGACAGGTGTCTTTTCCAGATATAGGATCTAGAAAACTGCGGTCAAACACATCTTCTCATTCAGCGCACTTCTTCCCAGGGATACCAGAGGTCAAATGAACCAGTGGGATAGGATGGTGAATGAGGATGGTGAATGAGGATGGTGCATGGACTCCACGGCAGGGGTGAGGGGGGTCCAGGGAGAGAGAGCCAGCCCCACAGCCTATTCAGTCATGGCCTGCCCCAGCGTGTCAGGAAGCTGGGCTCCATGACAGTCTCTGGCCTGTGTATCCTACACACCTTCTTCCCCTGCACTGACCTCCTCTTAGCACCAACCTGCTCCCATCTGTCCCCACACTGATCCTGTCCTCTGCCAAGTCCCTACTTTCACAGCAGCAAGAGCACAGGCTAAGGTGTGGACCCACACCTCCCCACGCCCACCCACAGCTTTGAGACCATGTGGCCACACCTGTAATATGCAAAAGACCTTGGTCAATAAACCCCCATGGAGAACTCACACGGCCAGGGAAATAACAGAAGGGAACATGAGAACGAAGAAAAGCCCAGGAGAGTAGCAGGCAGCCACTTACTGAGTTCAAAGCCATTCTTTAAACTTGCTTGATCAGCAGCATCAGGTAGTGGTAGGTTTTTGGAACGTTTGAGACAACCTAGAAGAAGAATGATAAGGCTGTAATATGCCCATACCAGTTAGCACCTGAGAGAGAGCTAGAAGGTTGCTAGGGGGGAGTTGCCTCTGTGCAGAGTGCCCTCCCCCCGGCCAGTGCGGCAGAAGCCCGGGGCTGTGGCCACACCCTCCCCGGGTTACCTCTGCCTAAGGGACTAGAAGCCAGGGACCAGAAGCACGCACACACGGTGACTCAAAGCCTCAAGTTCAGCAGAGGCTACAGGGAAGCAAACACTTGGGGTCAACTCCCGGCAGGGCCACTTCCCGGAGGCACCACTGGGCAGTAACTGAACCTCTCTGAATGTCACACAGGATGGACATAGTCACGGGCACTGTCTCGTTCAGGGGAGGACTCAACAAGAGGGTGCGGGCCGTGCCTGGCACCGAGTGACAGCAGGTGACATCGGGTGCTGCCCACTTGCTGCGCAGAGACCAGGAACCCTGAGCAGCTGGGGCTCAGTACCAGGTAGAGGCCCACCTGACTTTGTAACTAAGCCTTATGGAATCTTCCGTTTCCCTTTTTTAAGAAAATTTTTATAGTTACTTCTAGAGAGAGGGGCAGAGAGTGAGATAGACATCAATGTGTGAGAGAGGTACCTCAATTGGTTGCTTTTCACGTGCCCTCAACTGGGGACCTGGCCTGCCACTCAGGCATGTGCCCTGACCGGGAATCGAACTGGCAACCTTTCCATGCTCAGGCTGGTGCTCAATCCACGGAGCGACACCGGCCAGGGCTTTCCATTTCTTAATAAACATTTGTTTTCCAAAATCTGTAGAACACGTCCCTACCCACCCATTATTCCATTTACTGTCCTAAATCCAGAAAGGAAGGAAATTCAGAGCTAGTTATCTGGACAGTTTCTAATGAAAAGAAAGCCCAGTTAACATGCCTGTGCCTCAGTTTCCCTGCCTGCAAAAGGAGTTATAGCAACACCCACTATGGGGTTGTTGGGGGTATGAATGAGCCGAATTGAGGCTTGTGAAACACATGGTGCCTGGCACACAGCAAGGGCTACATACATCTCTCCTTCACATAAAAGTGATTGAAAGGCTGATAAATGTGGAGCAGCCTGCTGGCGTGGGAGGAAGGGACACCCGGGCTCATCGTGGAGTTTGCAGATTTGCCTCTGAGAAATGCTCCCGAGCTCCCAGCACGAGGTCAACAAACTGAAAATCCAGTACAGCCAAAGGCAACAGAGCCGGCTGCGCACACCGGCTCCCTTGCGGTCTCCTTAGCAAAATGATTATCTGGTTCATTCACCTAAAAATCGCAACAACATGCTAGGAATAAAAACAGGAGGATGGTTTCTTAACCTTGGGAAACCTGGGTGAGCAGATGCCCACCCCCAAATGCACCAGGTCATTCATTGACTCTTCATGTAGATAAAATACAGAAACCAGTTCGTGTTGGTAGCACTGATGTTGTGTTAAGATTAAAAGTAAAAAAAGGTTAATAGCTTTCTGGGTCAGAGGAAAGAGAACTTGATCAGCATGCCAGGGGGAGGGCTCACCACTAATATAATATAATATATTATATTATATATAAAAATATAATATTTAAGCCTTTAAATGGTATGAATATCACCCATGAATACATGTTTCCTGCCTCTGCCCCCTAGGGGGAGAGCCTTCCAAGACTGAGCATGGGTGCTGCTGTCCTCTGGTCCAAGCAGAAATAAACTGCCCTGAGATTGCTTTCAGAAGAGCCCTGGCGGGGCCGCCTCGCCCCCCGGGTTCGTCTGCTGGCGGAGGCGGTCTCTGCTGGCACCTCCGAGCCCTCGCACCGCTTACGGTCTTGGATGAAGTTTCAGGAAATGAGCATTCGATCCCACTGGCGGCTTTCCCAGTGGAGGAGCCCTCTGAAAGGAGCCCGTGCGCACAATCCAGGCTTCCTTTTCATCCAAGATCCCTAACAGCGAGCCCAGGAAGCGGGAGAGGGAAAGCCCGTGGGGGGCCGCGGCCACGAATTGTCCAGTCAAATCCAGGGGGACCCAGAGGAGCAGCAGGGTATTCTGTCTCACCCAGCGGTCCCACGGCCCACTGAGCTTAGAAGCGACAGCACAGCGTGCCCGGACTCTGGAATGGAAGGCCACCTGTAATTTTCTCTGGCTGAGTAGCAGGGACAGGGCAGTTCCCATGGTGGAACGGGGTGGGAAGGGAGACCTGGAGGTCATCTTCGGTCGGGCACCCCTCTTCCAATGGCGTGTCCACGCCCACCCAAGACAGCAACTCTCTAAGTGGTTCCTGAAAGGAGCCGGGCCACGTAGCCGGCCAGAGAGGGCACACTGCCATGTATGTTCTTTCCGGTTACTTAAAGGACACGGGTAATTGTTCTTCCTTCCACAGTGAACCACTTTTGCTTTAAATGACGAAAAAGCAAATATGCCTTGAAGGTCTTAATCCCTCCTTGTCGTCAGTCAACCAGTTCCACCATCTTCCACGTGAGTCACACCACAGAACACGGTCGTTTCGGTCCACTGTGGGCCTTCCCTCTTGGGGGGCTGAGTCACGCCTGAATCACCTGCAATTGTGCCATACATGGCCCCCCTCTTGATGTACCCATGACATAATAAAGCTAGTCCCAGGAAAGAAGAGTCTCTTCTCTCAGTGTCTTTCCTCTGGGCAGCCCAGTGTAAATTGTTAGAGACTAGTTTGGAAAACCACTGAACTAACACAAATGAGCTCAGGGTCCCATCCAGGGACATAGGAAGTCTCCGCCCACTTCACCACGGACCCCCATTCCTGTGTGTAGAGCCCAGCCGGGTGCCTTCAAGGGGCTGCTGGTGTGACAGGTGCAACAGGACCTCAGACGCTACGTCCCTTCTTCAAACTCCAAAGCCAGCACTGCAGCAGATACTCCCCCCCAAATGGACAAGTGACCCACAGGGTCCATTGTGCCTCAAACGTTGCACAAAATTCACATTATACACAAAAGACGCTCTCGTACTGTTCAAGTTAACAGACAGTGGCAGCTTGCAATAACAGTTCAACACAAGCCGATAAGGGAAGCAGACCAATGGCTTGCACACCGATCAGAGAGCAGAGGACAGACAGACAGACATGGCCTCAGGAGAGGCATCACTTGCGACCTTTAGATTTCTTTCTTTTCCTTTTGTTTTTCTTTCTTTCTTTCTTTCTTTCTTTCTTTCTTTCTTTCTTTCTTTCTTTCTATGAAGGCCTGATTGTCCCAACCATGAGAAAGTAAAGGTCGATGGGGTTGCCCTGGGAAGAGGTCACAAACCAAACATGTTTGATTTAATGCTGGAAGATCATTTCTCAAGAACGTTCTAGAATAGAACTGCGCTTTAGCTGGGAGGCCAGACGCGATGCCTTTCCTCCTGTGTGGTCAGAAACTCGAAGAATGAAACCTGTCATCCCTAGAAGACCCAGATCAAGGGCTGAAATGAGGTCAGGTGCGGCGTCAGGCCAGGAAGGCCCCTTGGAAGGCAGTGACCTGAAAGGGAACCTGACACTGGGTCGCAAGCCACACACGGACCGGCACTAATGAAGACAGGGCCTTGTTTAGTCTTCCAAGTCAGCTCTCCCTTGGAAACATGTTTCCAGCCAACGTCTGCTAAATCACCATCCGCAGGGCTGCCCTGCCTGCCCAGCCTCCTCCAGCGCCCGGATTCTTCTGGCCTGTTCTGTCCTTGCGTGAACTTCTAGACAGAAGGAGCTGCAACCGCAAACATTGTCTTTCTTATTGAATTTCTTAGCCCACACTGCCTCTTGCACACGGCACCCCCATCAATGCCTGATGGCTCACCTCCGCCCGGACATCCAAACCAAATGCCTGGCATCGTCACCTAGAGCAAGTCCTTTTCTCCTCCTCCCTGCCTCACCTCCAACATGAGCAAAAGCGTGTCTTGGGGTCACACCTCCAGTCTTCAAACTCCCGCTCTAGAAAATCAGGGTCTGCTTTTCTCCCGAGATGCTTCTACTGTTGCCCGTGACGTTTCCCCCGTGTCCCGGTCCCTCCTCTCCTGATCGCTGTCTGGTGGCCAGGACAAACCAGGTCCCAGGCTGAGCTCTTCTCCCTTCCTGTCCTGACTCCTGTTCTAGACACCCCCAGGTGGCCTGCCTGAGCAGCCCAGCCCTCTGCTGATCAGTGGCACAGGGGCACCATGTATATCCCCTTTCCTGACACCAGGGCCCATTGCCAGAGCTCCCCAACGTGGCTTCTGGGGCTCCCCAACTTCAAGCCAGGAGGAGGTTCAGCAAGCCCAGCCAGGTCCAGAGCTCATCTCTTAGGCCCATGACAACCTAGTCCCAGAGGCCACCTGATTTGTGCAGGGGCAGACCGCATCTCAGAAGTCCCTGGCAGACACCCTGGACATTAAGGAGGAGCCAGAAAGAGCAGCACTGGCTCAGTCATTGTGGAAAGCAGGGCCACCTGGGTGGGGGTGCAGAGCAGCAGGAGAGAACAGAGATGGGAGAGGCTGTAGAGTCTTGAAGGCCCCTCCCGACCCTCCTCGACACCCTGACCCAGCAGGAGCAGCGTCCGGTCCTTAAGTTACCCACACCAACCAGTCCATAAACGACCCCATCACCTTCCCTTTCTGCGCCCATACTCAAGGCTTAGGCTCGAGAGGTCTTTTCTGGAAGGTTGAGAAAAATAGGCTACCTGCCTCCAAGTCTGCATCCGTTAGACCGGAGTAATGACCCGCAGATGCAAGTGGCAAAGAGTGAGAGTCACCAGCCCAGAGGGTTGGCTTACGTTTCCTGGTGGACCCCCTCACCTCAGCCCCAGCTCGGACCCAGAGAGACAGTCAGCACACTTCTAAGGTGATGGTTATTATTACCACAACGTCCTGCGTGAATGTCGGTTTCTCTATAAGACATTCTACCAGCATCTTGTCCTTCGATATCTCATCACTCAGGGTGGTCGGGCCCACCGATGAGTCCTAGGTGACTCTGCCCGGTCACATGGGAAGGGGCAGCACACAGCCCAAGTGGGGCTGGTCTCAACTTAGGGCGCCATCAGCCTGGCCCACAAGCAAACCATTTTCATGTGAGGATTCCCCAGGCTTTCTTCTCAGCTCCCCTTCCTCCTTCTTCCAGTCTTGAGGCTTTCATGCATTCAGACCCTTGTGAAGAAGGTGAGGGAAGTGGCATATGTGCCACACCAGGCCAGAGCCCGATGGCCTGCCCTCATCCCCCAGCTCTCCCTTGAGCAACTCGGACAAGTTAGCTCCCCTGTCTGCCCGTTTCCTTTCAATCACACTAAACAGGTAAGAAATAGTGCCTATCACAAAGAAGGGGCTACATCCATATTTGCTGTTCTTCTAATACCAGTGTGGTCAACTCTGCTCCTACAATTAAGGTTGCTGGCCCAGGGGAGGGTAACCAGGGTGTTTGGCCCCCGGTTCCAAGGTACTTCAGGAACAGCAGGGTTCAGTTGTTAGAAAGTTGACCTTGGGCCCATCAATAAGAAGGAAGTTGTTGGGAACCAAAAAAAAAAAAAAGTCCAAACCAAGAGCAAAGGTCCATACTACTCCCCTGTTGCTATATATATATATATATATATATATATATATATATATAAATATAAAGATTTTATTTTATTATTTTTAGAGAGAAGGGAAGGGAGAGAGTGAGAGAGACATCAATGTATAGTTGTCTTTTTCACCTGCCTCCGGCTATGGACCTGGTTCACATCCTGTTGCTATTTTTGAAAAACAGAAGCAGAGGCTGGAATGACCCATCCGCAGGGGTCCCAGCCCACGGGATGTCCCACTCCTGCACTGAGTGTTTGCTAGGCGCTTGCCTTCCACTCTGACCCCATCTGCCCAGTAGGACCCGCTGGGGTGGGCGACGGAGGCAGACCACACCTCCGGTAAAGGGCAGGCAGCAGGGAGCAACCTCTGGTGAATTTCGGGGCTCCCCATCACCTGGCCTACCAGCATCCCCACCTCATTCAGCAGCAGGGGTGGATTGCCTAGAAGCCTCGCTAGGCTTCCTCAGTGCCTACACACTCAGGTCCCCTGCCTGTCCTTGGAAAACTCTGAGCCACATTGCCTGTCCCCACCCACCCTTAGTTCCAGGAGGTTGGCTTCATTCTTGCTTCCTGGCATACCTTCCCACCTCCCAGGCAAAGTCAACAACTCTCCCCTCACTGTAGGTTTTCTAAACACCACGGAACTCCCCATTGCTGCCTCTGTAATTTTCCATTCTTTGAGTGGCTCTCCACCGCTGTGAGCACCGCGAACAGAGGGCCAGGTGCGCCTCTGACCTCAGCCGCAGGGCTGCCAGGAGTGTTTGAATCCAAGGGTGCACAGCCTCCGTGCTGAGCTCTGGGGACCCTGGGGACCCTGGGGACCAGGCCGACCTCCAGAGCCACGTGCCATGTCCTCATTTCCCTCCCAAAGAAGCCAGAGAGTCCTCCCTCCCACCACCCTCACCCCGACCGGCAACCAGACCTGTAGCCTGTGCATCACAAACTGGTTCAGGGACTACTGCACTGTGCCCTGGGGTGGGGCCTTCCTGTGCCTCAGCGGCTGCGGGTCCGTCACTCAAATGCCTAGGCCTGAGCCAATGCCGGTAGTCACCGCAAACAGGGCCCTTATAAGGGGACACACTTTCTTTCTTTCTTTCTTTCCTGGGGACACACAAAATTTTAAGCCATAAAACAATTCCCCTGAAGGGCGGGTGGGGCCACGAAGAAGGTGCCCACTGCCTGGCTGGTGCCCTTGGCTGCCTGGACACTGTCCCTAGTCCGCGTGCGTCGGAGCAAAGCTCCCAGGCGTCCGGACTTCTGCAGGGAGCGCGCACCTAAGTCCTGGACCGCTTCACCCGACCGTCTTCCTGCGGGTGCCCGGTGCCCAGGTGGACGGCTACCATCGCTGCGGCCGGGGCGCCGCAACGGGGCTCCGGCCAAGGGCAGTCGCTCCCGGGCCGCCGAGGCGCTGGTGCCCCGCGCGGGAACCCTGCGGGCACGTATCCCCACCGTTCCCGCCTCGCCCGCCGTATCGCCACGGGCATCTCGGCGAGTTTCCAGTTTCTCCCCACCTGGGGAGTGAACCAAGAAGCAGTTCAGGTAACACTCCCGGGCTGCAGAGATTTTCCCGAAACAAAGAAACGGATCGACAATCACCCTTTTTCCTGGTTCCCGAAGCAGAAGTGTGCACCCCGGGTCCCCATCTCGGGGCCACCGAGAGCAAGTGGCGCCGGAGTCGTTCCGACTGGAGTGACCCCGCCGAGGGACCCCGAGGCGACCTCTTCTTTGCTCACTTGGTCGGGGGCTCACAGGACGAGCTGCCCCAGCTGCGCGATGCCGGCTGGGGCCCTCCGATCGGCGCGCGCAGGGGTCCCAGGCGCGCGGCACCCGCCCAGCCCCCACGGAGGGCGCTCTGCTCGGCTCAGCTCCCGGCGTCCGGCACCTGCTGCGTTCGCGCGGCGCGCACCTGGCTTCGCCTGCGACAACTCCACCGAGTGCGGAGTCCCAGGTCCTTCCTCTGGCGCCCGGAGCCCGCATCCCGCGCCCGGCACAGAGACGCTTACCTGCAGCCCTCGGGGCCACTGCTCCCGCCCCTCGTCCTTCGCCTCCTCCCCGCCCGCTGCGGAGCTCGCGTCCCGGGTCCGGCGCGGAGTCTCCGGCCCACCCCAGCCCTCGCTTTAATCCCGGGAGGCGGTGTCCGAGCGCCCAGGGCGACACCCCCGTGCAGGTAGCGCTCACCTCTGGCTGGGGGAGGGGACGGGCCGGAGCTGCGGCTCCCGCGGGGCCGGCGGCGGGGGCGGCGGCGGGAGGCGGTCCCCCAGGGGAAGCCGGGGGCGCGCTCCAGGCCCGGCCGGCGGCGGGAGCTACGGGACACTGTCCAGGCCTAGCTCCCCGCCCCGGGGAAGCGCTGGGGAGGAGCGCGTCTCCCTCCGGGAGTTGTAGGCGCTACGTCTGCCGCTGGCGCTTCCAGCCCGACGACTCGATTGGGTTGAGCAGGGGGTCCCAGCGAGCGCCGACCGAGCCCCCTTGTCAGACCTGAGCCCGTCCCGGCCTGGCTCAGGGCTGGGTGAGGAAAGGAACGGAGAATAGACCTTGGTGCAGAAGGCGCGGTTCCCACTCCCCGCCGGCCCTTATGAAGAGGCTCTTTCCAACACGGTTCGCAGTGCACCAGATAATGTGGGTTACTTTAGAATAAGGTGGAAACACAAGAAAAGCAGCTTCGTTCCAAGTCACATGCTGCCTTGGCTCGGCGCTCCTTCCTGGGCCGGTCTCCCCCGGAGCTGGACTAGCCTAGTAGGTTCTTCCCCCCTGTCGTGGGCTGTCCCCTTAGGTCCACAGCAGAGGCTGTCCTGCTGGCGCTCTAGTCCTACCCACCTCTCATACTTCACCCGTGTCCAGTAGAAGACCCTCCAAGACCAGATTGGTCAGGCCGGGTCCTCTTCTGGTGTCCATTATCCTATGTTTTCATAGTGTGTTTGGAGCCCCTAGGAATGAATGACACCTTTGTTCTCCAAATCCCTAATGTCTACACACAGCGGGAAGTCTCTGTGTCTATATTCAGCCCTCCTGCGGTGGTGGTTTTCTCAACGTTCATTTCTCCTTCTTCCAGCAACATTCTGGATGTTTTGTTGGGGTATACACGTATACACACCCCCAGGAGCGGACCACCAGCTTGGGGAGCCAACTCCACCCAGTGGGCCTAGCTTGGTGACACCCCACACCCCAGGTGCATGACAGAAGCAATTCATATCCTCTCTACTGGAATGCTGCCAGTGATCGTTCCTTTCATGTGCCACCTCAACTGTGCCAAGGGTGCCCGGAGAGCTGTTAAAATGTTATTTCTGGGTGTGTCTGTAAGGTTGTTTTAGGAAGAGGGCTAACATTTGAATCAATAGACTGAGTGAAGAAGATTTGTTCTCTCTCGTGGGGTGGGTGCCGCCCAATCCTTTGAGGGGTCACATGAAACGAAAAGGCAGAAGAAAGGTGAATTTGCTCTCCCTGCCCTCAGTCATCAGCACCCCTGGTTCTCAGGCCTTTGGATTCACCCTGAATTACACCACCAGCTTTCCTGGGTCTGCAGATTGCAGATCATGGGACTTCTTGGTTTCCTTAATCACGTGAGCCAATTCCTGTAATACACACACACACATACGTAATCGGTTCTGTTTCCTTTGGAGAACCCTAACTCATACGCCTCTTAACCCAGGAAAAATTCCCACACGGTCACAATCACAATGACATCTAATTAAAAGCAATTAAAATAAGACATAAAAGTAGGCAAAGACAGCAAGCAATATAATCATGGATGTTGCCATTATTAGACAGAAATGAAAAAATATGTATGTTTACTATCTCAATAAAATAAAAAGGAGAATCCAAAATAATGAATAAGAAGCAAAGATTGGGGAGAAATGGGGAGAAAATACTAAAGAGAACTTTTAGAAATAAAAAAAAATGCATATTTTCACCCTGGCTGGAAGCACAGTGAGTAAGGCGCCGGCCTGCTAACCCAAAAGTCATAGGTTTGATTCCCCAGCCAGGGCACATAACAAGGTTGCAAGCTAGTCAGATCTCCAGTCAGATCTGTGGCTGGAGGCAGGTGAAAGGCAACCATACATTGATGTCTCTCTCCCTCTCTGCCTCTCTCCCTTCCCCTCTTTCTAGAAATAATGAAATAAAATCTTTTTTTAAAAAATGCATATTTTCAATAGCTGAAGAAGGACTCAATGACATGAAATATAAACCTCAAGAAATTCATATGGTGGGACTAAATTATATTTATATAAAAAAACTAAGTAGTATGAGAATAAAATATGATAATCTAAGATATATCTAATTAGATCTCCAAATGTGATAATAAAGAGAATATGCTAGAAATAATATTTGAATAACAATGATTGAGAATTTTCCAAAACTGATATGTCATGAATTTTTAGATTATTGAAGCAAAACAAATCCCAAGCAGACAGAAAGAGGAATCCACAATTAACCACAATATAGTGAAAATGCAGAACCTCCCAAATAAAGACAAGATCTGAAAAGCATCTTGAAATAAAATGTCTCCAAATGGAAGAATAAAATATTTAAAGTGTTGAGGAAAAGTGATTGTCAGCCTAGAATTTTACATCCTGTACAAGTGTCCTTCAAAAAGGGGGAAAAGGCATTTCCAGACATATCAGCAAAACAGTGTTGACCACAGTAAAAAACAAAACAAAACAAACTTGAAAAGGATATAGTTCAGTGGAAAAAAATAAAACAATCCCAGAAGGAAATGCAAGAGAAAATGGTGAGCCAAGAAAATAGTAAAAACATGGGTAAGTTTAACCAAATGTGGACAATATAAACTAACACCATTGAAAGTGTTTAACTTAACTTGTAAAGGTAAGGAAATGACAACAGCAACAGAAAGTAGAACTGAAATACTGGAAAATAATAACATGAAAACCTAGTATCATTTCTCATGGAATGAACAAAATGAAAGCATGTCAATGATTATATTATTCTAGAGAAGAATAAACATACCGTCTCAAATTAGACTTTGTTGAATGTATTTCTTAAAAGGATAATAACAAAAGAATAAAAATAGAGTATATATTGATCATATCTAAGCCTAAAGTAGAAACAATGGGATAAAGGGAAAAAGTCAATAAACCAAGTGAAATAAAGGAAAAAAGGATGGGGGAGGAAGGGGAATAAAACTGAACCCAGAAAAATGAGACAAATATAAATGTAAAACTATATACAAATACATCAGTAATCATAATACATGCAAGTGTTCCAAATGATCCATTTTATACGAATAGAATTTTTTTAATATAAATTATCAGATTATCTAATTTTTAAGACAGTTATGAGGCATATGTAAAAGAAAGCTGGTTTGGCTATGTTAATAGTGGACAAATAGGCTTTAGAATGAAAAGTTGCATTGAGAATAAGGAAAGTCACTTTATAATGATAAGATAAACAAATCACTTGGATGATATTACAGTTGTGAGCTTGTGTATCTAACAATATAGTCTTAAAAATACCTAAAGGAAAACATTCTAGAACCACAAGATCCTCACAAATTCACCATCGTCTCTCATAGTCATGAAAGGTCAAGTCAACCAACCAACCAACCAACCAACAAAAACAAAAATAGTAAAAATACAAAAGACTTGAACAACACAATAAGCAAGTTTATTAATGATCATATATGAGCACCTACACCAAATATCTGGCCAGGTGGTTTTCCAGGTTATTTCTTAGAAACAGTTAAGAAACATACTATTCCAGTCTTGCAAAAACTCTTCAAAGGAACAAAAATATAGAAAACACTGTTCAACTCATCAATGCTTAAACCAGGAAGACTACTTCAAGGAAAATTACAAGCCAATCTAATTCATAACTATAAATGTAAAACTCCCCAACCAAATATTAGGAAAATGCATCTAACAATGTCTAAAAAAGATTAGGTCCAGGTTCAGTATATCCTTGGAATATAATATTGCTCCAACATTGGAAAAGCAGCTTTCAGTATATCCAACACAATAACACATTAAAAGAGAAGAATTATAAAGCTATTTTAACATGTTTAGGATGAACATTTAATAAAATTCAACATGCATCCAAGAGGGCTTTGAAAAAAGTCCTTTGCAAAAGTGAAATAATGTGTCACTTACTGTGAAAATGAGTGTGTGATCTGGTAGGAGAATGTCACTCTAAAAGAGGCCTGTCACAATGTCTGCAACTTAATTTAAAATGGCTCCTCAAGGAAAAGCCACATGTAGAAAAATAGTAATAATTTTGGGTCTGGGAGGAAGGTGTGCATGTAGTCATTGTACTGATCTTCATCTCTTCTGCATCTTTGCAGCGTGTCATCAAAAGTGGAGGAAAATCTGCAAAGGTATACCACTTAAACAGCAACAAAAAATTAGTTACCTTAATTAAATAGATCTACCAAAATATTGCAAAACTACTCTGGAAAAAATGATAAGCTTTTACTGAAAGGTATTAAAGCCTGAATAAATGGAGAGACATGCAATTGTGCGTAGAAGATACAATATTATAGACACTACTATGTTATAGCAATTGTCTCTTTAAATTAACAGGATGGACTTAATACAGCTGCAACCAAACTTCTAATGCATTCGTATTGGCATGCATTGACCCGCTTAGTCTAAAATAAACATGCAAGAGCGTGAAAGAATGAAGGGCCAAGAATCACCAAGTCACAGTGGCAGAGCAGCACCCACATGGCAGGATGATTCCCAAAGAAGCTGTCCCGTTCAGAGGGTGGAACGGAAGCGTCTGCATGTGATAACGTCCTTGTAGAAGCTATGAAGTGGTAATGTGTCGGCCAGGAGGAAGCAGTGAGAAAGAACGGGGAGCATAGAAACAGAATCAGCTGTCAGCAGTGACATGAAGGTCACAGGGGCTGTGCAGATCGGGTGCAGAAGTCTCATGGGAAAACCCATTATCCAAATGGAAAAACAGCGTTAGCCCCCTACATCACATCGTACATTGTAACTCAAGGTGGGCGAATTAAAGACCATAGGTGCAAAGGAAGTGTGGGAACTTTTTGAAGATGTGGTGGCTTTATACTGAGACAGCTTCCCCAGAAGGTATGCCTGGTTAGGCTGGACTGTAGGACAGCTTGGGAGATTTGGAGGACAGAAATGAAGCAGGGCCAGTTTGGCTCCCACACCTCGATGCTGGTCAGCAGACGTGCCACCTCGCACAAGGAGGTGGCCAGGTCTGCACCTCCACCTTTCCCCCAGCTCCTCCGGCTTGCCCAGCCCCGGGACTGGGTGTGTGCTTGGCTCTGTGATGACAAACCTCCCCCAGCTCAGCTCCCCCTCCCCCACCAGCTTCTGCAGGAAACCCTAGTCAAGGTCAGAACTACAGCCTGGCCTTGTGGGCTGCAGCTCCTGTATGTGGGTCCCAGCTCGTCTCTGGACCCAGTGATGACCCCAGCTCGTATGTTGAAGCCCTAACCCCAGTGTGACTCTCTCTGTATATAGTGATAGAGCTTTTAGGTCATTCAGGTTAAATAAGGGTGAGTTGATGAGTAATAGGAAAGGTGGTCCTTATAGGGAAAATAGAGATCTCACCCTCTGTGTCTGTGTTGCTGTCCCTCTCCCTTCACGTGCACACCCTGAGGAAAGGCCACACAAAGATACAGCAAGGAGACATCCACCTGCAAGCCAGGGAGACCCCTCACCAGGTACCTAACAGGCTGGCATCCTGACCTTGGACGCCCAGCCTTCAGAACCGCAAGAAAATGCATGTGTTTACGCTGCCTGCCCTGTGTATGTGGCCATGGCAGCCTGAGAACGCTAGGACAACCTCTTTCCCAGCCCTGTGGTCCTTGATGGGAATAATGGAACTATTGATCTGTTGGTAAGAAGACAAGTTTTGGTCCCACGTTGCTTAAGCCAGAGACAATAATTTTGTATGTTAGGTTTGAGGTTAACCAGCTCTGAGAGTCCCATGTATGGGTGCCCATAGAGACATAAATAGAATGAACTGGTCCCCTGAAATACGGGGTTCAGGACACAGAGAATGTGTTTGTTCCAAGACAGCATGATGTAAGAGGAAGTTCGACACTTAGAGGAAGACGCCCCACGAAGCCATCTGTCAGGGAGCCCAGGTCTTCGGTGTGTCCCTAAGAGATGGTGGAGGCCCCTTGCTCCCTTGCACCCATGGGAGAATTCGCCTCCCATGGGCCTTTTCATGCAGCCCCTATGCTTCCAGCAAGTTCTTGGGAGGAATCCAGATCCCAGTGGTTCAAACCAGGGACAGATTTTCAGTACTTGATGTTTGTCATGGCTGAAGCAAGTTATAAGGCTTGGTCCCAAGGTTCAGCATGTCCTGGGCCTCCAGCCTATAAAAAGGACAATTGCCTTTTATTAAACATTTACTGGGCCAGTCACCACACCAGCTGTGAGATGGGGACATTGATTTGCCCGACTCTGAGGGCACTGGGGCTGGGGGACAGCACCGACACCCCTGGGCCCACAGGTGGGCTGAGGCCAGAGCTGGTTTTATGAGGAAGGCTGGCTCATGGGTGACTGGATCAGAATCAGGGGCCTGGCTCTTGTCACCAAGACTTGGGAAGGGTCTCCTGCCCCCAGCCTGTCTCTAGGGACCCCAAGTCCCACATGCCCCCTTGGCTTCAGAACCGAGAGGGTGTAGCTGTAGGGGCAGGGGTGTGCAAGGGGTGCATATCCTCCTCCAGTGCCCAGAGCCCCAGGATCTGACCCTGCCCCGCCCCACCCATGTTGGGGTGCCGGCTGATATGCACTCAGACGGATCAGCAGGTCCCTTAAGCCTGGCTCTGGGGGCTAAGTTATAACTTTGTGCTCAACACACCCAATTCCTAATGATAGAGGGAAAACAGGAGAATTGGGGGGTGGGGGGGGAGTCCCACTGAAAAGGGGAGAGGCAGCACTTGGTCGTCATCTGCCCTTTTGTATACCTTGTCTAGTAGGACCGGGACTCACTGCTCTGTGGTCCTAAGTGATCCTGGTGGTCCCCAGCTCAGGCCTCGGGGGACTTCCTTTGGTGGGAGGGCAACCCTGGCTGTGCCTGGCGGGGATCCAGGGCTCCCGCAGAGGTCACGGGCTTTCCTTGGTTAGTGCAGGCTCCTCCGGCCCTAGGTCTGTGGCAGGCTTCCTGGGGGGTTGGTTCCCATCCACTAGAGTCCTGGTCAGACTAACTCCTTGGAGCCAGACTCAGGCTTGGTCAGACTGGCCCTCACCGGCTGGCGTCCTGTTATAGAGAACAAAGGGCTCTGGGTAGAGTCCCACCACCCCCTCCTGTAGACCTCCCCTGTGGCAGCCAGGCCAGGTGGACGGACAGACACACCACTCCGGCCTTTCGTGCGGCTTTGTGACTCTTCCCTTGCCTGGGGCTCTTTCTCCTTCAGAAATTATAAATTCCTAAGCTCACAGGCTTGTCCGTGATGTAGGGACAAGTGACACAACCTGGCACCTCGAAGAGTACGGACTCTTGGAGTCTACCCTGGGTGGCTCCTAGTTCCTTGTGCCCAGATGATCATCGCACCCACCCTGATCCTAATCCCAGCCCTGTCCTCTCCCTCGCCACCCTACAGAACTCACTGCCCTGAAGAGGGCCACCTGGCCTGGCACCACTGCCCCTATAGGTGGTCTGCACTCAACAACAGCAGATTGGAACCCCCCCTCCAGGGGTGGCCCCAGCCTCCTGAGGTGACTGCGCCCCAGCTCAATGCTCTCCTCTCCCCAACGGCTTCCTTCGCTTCCCAGAGTGTTGACCCCAATAACACTCCTCAGGAAACGGCCTGACACGGGACGGAAGTTGCTTCACCTCTCGGTGGTGCCTCCGTTTCCTCCTTTGTAAAGCCTCATAGCTTTGTGGTTAGGTTGACGTGAGTGACGACATCCGAAAGGCTTGGAAGATCTAGCACCTACTAAACGCCCAGTTAATTTGCTGCTGCTGCTGCTGCTGCTGCTGCTGCTAATACTATGCATAGCACTGTTACTGCTGCTGCTACTACGGATTCTGCTGCCGTGACTGGTACTCAGAACCCACCACCTTCTTCTATAGCGTGACCTGCAATAGCCTCCAGCAAAACACCTGCCTCGACTGGGACCCGCAACTTTACTGTGAGGTAGTCTAGACTCCCAAGACAGCTCCCCGGCTCTAAGACCCATAAATAAAAGGTATTCACTTCCTTCACTCACATGAATTAATCCATTTGTCATGAATCTGTACCTCCCCTCCTTCAGGAACCCCATGCTTCGTGTTTTCTCTGCCTTGTTGGGTGAAAAACGTTTCTCTTTTTATCATGTCAAGACGAATGTTCTTATTATCCTGTTGAATGCCAGCATTTCAGACAATAGATGGTGACATGATTGCAGACCCCCAGCTAACCTGCAGTGCCAGGTAAGCTTACCTGGGTACCTGCTGTGCCCTCTCTAGCATTTCAATAGATGCCGCATTGGCTGTAACAGCAACAGTTTATTGTTAGCAAACATCATTAAAGGTTAGCCTCTCTAGTATTATTTCAAGCCCACATCCTGGGCTTTCTGAAGTGCACCCTTTAAATGACAGGCTAGATAGTAAGGACCCGAGAGGCACAAAGGTGAGACCGCTGACAGGAATCATTTTCTTTTTTTTTAATTTAATTTTATTGTTGTTGTATTACATCCATCCCTTTTTGCTCCCCTCTGTCCTCTTCCCCACCCACCCATTCCCCCACCAAAGTCAATCCCACATGTTGTCCATGTCCATGGTTCCTCCATACTAGGTTCTTGTCTAAACTGCTCCCCTTCTTTGCCTCTTCTTCCCCACTCCCCCTGCCCACTGAAGGCCTATTCACTGTATTCATTTATCTGGTTCTGTTTTGTTTGTTGTTAGTTTTGTTCATTATTGTCCTATAATGGGTGAGATCATATGGTATTTGTCCTTCACAGACTGGCTTCTTTCACTAAGCATAATACTTTCTAACTTCATCCATGTTGTTGCAAAGGGTAGGAGTTCCTTCTTTCTCTCTGCTCTGTAGTATTCCATTGTGTAAATGTACCAAAGTTTTTTGATCCAATCATCCACTGATGGCACTTAGGCTGTTTCCAGCACTTGGCTATTGTAAATAGTGCCGCTATGAACATAGGGGTACATAGGTTCTTATGAATTGGTGTTTCAGGATTCTTCGGGTATAGTCCTAGTAGTGGAATTGCTGGATCAAAAGGCAGTTTCATTTTTAGTTTTTTAAGGAATCCCCATAGTCTTTTCCATAGTGGCTGCACCAGCCTACATTCCCACCAACAGTGCATGAGGGTTCCCTTTGCCCCACATCCTCGCCAACACTTGTTGTCTGTTGATTTGCTGATGATTGCCATTCTGACAGGTGTGAGGTGGTATCTTATTGTGGTTTTAATTTGCATCTCTCTGATGGCTATTGATGTTGAGCATTCTTTCATATGCCTCTGGGCCCTTTGTATGTCTTCCTCAGTGAGTTGTCTGTTCAGGTCTTTTGCCCATTTTTTAATTGGGCTGTCTGTCTCCCTGGTGTTGAGTTGCATTAGATTTCACAGAAATAGAAAAAATACTTCAAAAATTTATATGGAGCAAAAAAAGCCCATAAATTGCCGCAGCAATCTTGAGAAAGAAAAACAAGGAAGGAGGAATCACAATACTGGACATCAAACAATACTACAAGGCTACTGTCATCAAAACTATCTGGTAGTGGCATAAGAATAGACATATAGATCAATGGAACAGAATAGAGAACCCAGAAATAAACCCAGAAATAAACCCAGGACTCTATGGTCAACTGATATTTGACAAAGGGGGAAGGAACATCAAATGGAGTAAAAACAGTCTCTTCAACAAGTGGTGTTGGGAGAACTGGACAGCAACATGCAAAAAGATAAAACTAGACCACCCACTTACACCATGCACCAGAATAAACTCAAGATGGATAAAGGATTTAAAGATAAGCAGTGCCACCATAAAGGTCCTGGAGAAAACTATAGGCAGTAAACTTTTGGATATCCTACGCAGAAATACGTTTACTGGTACTTCACCAAGGACAAAGGAAATCAAAGAGCAAATCAATAAATGGGACTATATCAAGTTGACAAGTTTCTGTTCAGCTAAAGAAAACACCAGCAAAATTCAAAGGGAACCAACTGTATGGGAAAACATAATTGCCAATGATACCTCAGACAAGGGACCCTTTCCTTTTAAGCAGCAGGATTCCCAAGAGAATAAGACCCAAGACCAAGGTCAGGCTGGTAGCCTTGGCAAGGAGGAAGGAGGAAGGGGAGAGGGAGGCAGGGAGTGGCTGCAGTGTGGACAGGAGAGCTACTCCTCCCTCCTGTCCCCACAGAACACGCGTGCACGTGCGCACACACACACACACACCCAGGTAAGCTCACTCTGCAGCAGCTCAGAGAAGTCAATGGGGCACGGAGTTGATACTTGGGCTGGGGACCAAGGTGGGGAGGCCACCACAGGCCCGGACAAATACACTGTCCTTGTCCACCCTCTGCTTGGGTCCGCTCTGCAGAAGGGGTACAAGATTTCACCCCTTGAAAACCTGTGTAGACTGGGACAGATCTGGGCCTCCCTGAGCCACCCAAAGAGCCTGGTTTGACCTCAGGGCAGGGACATCTGGCATCCGTGAGGGTGTCAGAGGGGAGGTAAGGCAAATTCACACCTCTGGTGTTTGCCTGCTTCCCTCCCACCCCGCCCCAGGGACGTGCCTGGGAGTGTGTGTGCGGTTGGGGGTGAGGAGGCCCAACGTGTTGCCCACGGAAGCCCGGCTTTGTCTGCACTGCACATCATCACCTACCCTTCTTGTAGCACCCTACAGGGTGCTATTTAAATGCGTTTCTAAATGAGCGGTGCAATTGTTAAATTCGTTTTGGGATGCACGTTATGTAGGTCTCTCAAATGAAATCAAACTATAGTGCCAAATGCAATTGTATCTCCAGAAAGTTTGTTCGTGAGGTGGGTGGCACTGGACCCCGGATGTGAGCCACAGGCCTTCACCCTTCTGCCCACCCACCCCACCGACGAGCCTTCTCAGGGGTGCCGATGACCTGAACCACTGTTTTCTCTGAGAAGAGAAATAGCAAAACTATTATTTTATTCATAACAAGTTCTTAAAACCCTCAGCCTTAAAAGATTTCCCCCCACAAGTTTCTCTCATCATAAGACATGTTCATTTTTATGCTTGTATATGAGTTCTTTATTTTGGCTAAAACACACAAAAATAACTTTAGAAAGAAATTAAGTCAGCCAGGATCATTCTAGTTTCTGCCGGTGAATTTTCCATCACTGGCCCGTCCCCTCCTACCCAAAACCAGGAGGTCAGTTCAGGGAGTTGCACGTGTTTCTTCACAGTGGTCTTTTTTCCTGATCAAGGTTTCATGGAGCCCTGGCATCTCATTCTCCCAGAGAAACTCCACATCTGGCCAGGGAAGGCGGGTGCGAGATGTGAGTGAGGCCCCAGGTCCTCGCGATGGTGCTCCGCACTCCAGAGCCCAACAGGACTCTCTGGGTGGCCTGCCGCTTGCGGTGACTGCCTGGCCCTCCTTCCATTTCCGGAGTGATGAGGATGCACCCACCTGTGGTGACTGGACTCAGTCATCACCATGTGTGTCCCTGTGAAAAATGGGCCCTAACCAGTCAATTAGCAGCCTAGTTCATTTTGACTGGAATGCCTCTAGTTCGATTGATTTTGAATACATGACATGCAAAATGCAATTTAAATATACATACTTATGTACATGTTTGTGTATATGCATGCATATATATATATTTGTGTGTGTGTGTGTGTGTGTGTGTGTGTAGACACACCGGGTGGGGCAAAAGTTGTTTGTATGGAAAATAATACAATAATTCAAGAATAAGTTCACTGTTTCGAGTACTCACAACCACAAACATAGTTTTACCCGACCCCATGTATGTAAGATACATATGTGTGTATGTTTTATAAACATCCAAATACACAGATATTCCTCTCTCTTACTGGCTTTTGGAAACCATAGCCATGTGATTGAATCTGTACTTTATTTTTATTTTTTAAGATTTTATTTATTATCTTCAGAGAGAGGGAAGGGAGAGAGGCAGAGAGGGAGAGAAGCATCCATGTATGGTTGCCTTTCACCTGCCTCCAGCTACGGACCTGGCTGGAGACCTGGCTTGCAACCTGGTTCTGTGCCCTGGCTGGGAATCAAACCAGCGACCTTTGGGTTCACAGGCTGAATCTGTACTTTAAACAATGAGAACTGAAACCACATCCAACCCGAGCAACTCATTGTCTTCAATTAGCGGGAGGCCCAGGCAAGTGACCTCATTATTCATTACTGAACAACCCCCAAAGGCCCACCAGGTCCTCAGTGGGAAACAGCAGGAGTTCCCCCCTAAGAGTCTTTGAGGGGTCTTTCTTTCTGTCTTCCTTCCTTCCTCCCTCCCTCCCTCCCTTTCTTTCTTTCTTTCCTTCCTTCCTTCCGTCCTCCTTTCTTTCTTTCTTTTTGAGAGAGAGAGAGGGGAAAGGATAGAGAAAGAGGGAGAGGAACATTGGTGTGCCAACTGGGTACTGAACCCACGACCTAGGCATGTGCCTCGACAGGGAATTAAACCAGTGACTTCAGTTTGCAAAAATGACACCGAACCCACTAAGCCGCACCAGTCCAGGCTTGAAGAGTCTTTCAGTCGCTGCCTTAAACTCCGTGTCTGGCTGTTTCCACCAGGCTCAGCTGTTGTAGCTTAATTCACAGCCTGTCTGCATGACCCCCATCCTCCCCTGTCCCCCACCCCCCACAAGCCTTGCCTTCACCCCAACCCTCAGTCTTCAGTAGATCCCACCTGCCTTCCCCACCCTGTCACCATGGGCTCTGCCTGTCACCGTGACTAATAACCTAGGTTTTGTCTCATTGTTGCAGTAGTTAACTGGGGAGCCTACTGCTGACAATAATAGACCGGTGTCATGTAGCTAGGCGGTGACAAATTGCTCAATAAAGCTAATAAAGAAAATAAAACAGTGGTCATGTTCTCGTTTGTAAGTCTTTCAGCGCTGGGTACGTGTCCACTGTCAAACAGTAGATCATTCTGCTGTGGAAAGAGGACAAAAACCCACTTCCTCCTCTACTGACCACAAAAAAGGACAACGCACAGGAACCGTGATCCCCAGGGTGAGGGAGGAAGTTCCTCAACCTTTTAGGTTCCTCCAGCCGGTCTAACAATCAAAAAGTCAGGAGACAGATTAGCAAGAGAAAATAACCAACTTGAATCACGTACCTACCTATTGGAACCCCACAGGCCAGAGGGAGTCAGAGACCCCGCATGCTGGAGAGGTTAAGAGACAGAAAGGGACTGTGGGTATGGGGGACACTGTGAGCTAAGGATGAGGTAAGACACCTTGAGGCTTCAGAAGGTCACCGCAGGGGGGACACAATTTAGTAATTAGTAGTTTGTCCTCCCCTTAGATAAGTGAAAGCCATTTTCTGTGGCTACGGTTACCAGGAGCCAGGCCCCTAATTTAAATTCTTCTAGGTAGTGAAGAAAGGAGCAGCCTTTTCCCTGGAGCCCACCGGGTCTTGGTTACTTTTAACTCAAAATAATCCACATACCACAGAGGTGAACCTTGAGGTGACTTATTTTGAACCCCTACACCAGCAACCTGCTGACAAGGTCCTGGAGGGACTGGGGCCACCCCCAGTGTGGGCTGTGGGGACTGGGGTGGGTGCGAAAGCTCCCATTTATGGAAAGGATAAGGAAGAAGACATCCAGCGCCACGGAGGGTGAGACACCCTGCCCTCCGGGGACCCCTGAGGTCAGAGTCCTTAAGTTCAGAAATTGTTAACTTCGGACCCTTCCTTAGGGGCAGATGGCTTCACCCCTCGGAGAATGAGGTCCTCTGAGAATCAGGCATAACAACACCTGTTTGGGTGATGGCAGATTAAATGAGCCAATGAATGAGGATTTTGTAAATGTGAAGAGCTGGGCAAGTACTAGGTATCATCTGTCCCAACCGGAGGAGACGAATGACACCAGCCAATTTAGCTGCCGGTTTAGGCAAATCAAACCAACCTGGGGCCGGTTGGGCTGGGGAGGGGCCTCCATCCCCGCCGCCAGGGGAGGCCTTCCACCCGGTAGTCATGAGGAAACTGTGGCAGTTTCCCAGAAGCTGCCATGAAATGTCTTGGGGGAAAGATGGTTTATTCTGATTCGGGTGAAACCACGAAATGAGCTCACACCGAGACTTCATGTACAGGCAGCGTCCCGTCCAGACACCTCTTGTGAAATGGGAGAAATGAACCCTAAGGCCACACTCTTCTATAGATGGTGTGTCCAGTTGAATTACAGTTTCGCATTTTCATTGTTCTTTGACTTAAATGTCTGACTCGCGGTCAGAAGAAAGAGCATCGGTCAACTTTCCAAAAATGGGTTCATTGACTTTAAATTGATCTAGAGCAAAGTTCGTCCTGGTTGCCATGGACCGAACCAGGTGTGACATGCTCTAGAAGCACAGAGAATTCTCCCTGGCTGGTGTAGCTCCGTGCATTGGGCACCAGCCTGGGAACTGAAAGGTCACCCACCGTTTCAATCCGGTCAGGGTACAATCCCGGCAGGGTCCCCTGTTAGGGGCTTGGGACAGGCAACTGTTCCATGCTTCTCTCTTTCTCTTTCTCCCTTCTTTCCTGTGTCTCTTAAAGTAAATACATAACATCTTAAAAAAAGAAAAGGAAACAGAGAATTCTGTTAGTTTAAAAGCATTTAAACTAACGTTTTAAAATGGGGAGACTTCACATAAAATCCAGCTTTCCTGCTTTTCTGTAAAACCCAGGTGATGGGGCTGACCATGCGCCCACCGTTGGGATGGGGCAGAAGCTGTGACAAAGGACACTCCGCTGGGACGACAAAGGATACCCCATGCTGATAAAGGGGTCCTGCCTCTCGGGATGCTGGGTAGTGTGGCCACCTGCACAGCCGACTTGCCTCTCCTCAGGTGAAGGAGATCAGCCAGCTCTACAAGAGGAAGTTGAAATGATTCATTTCCACTCAGCCTGCTTAGCAACACCCCCTTCTCTTTCTCCATGGAAAGGGAAGGTCCCTGCCCTCTCAGCAAATTCTCTCCTCCCTTCATTTTATAGCCTTTAAAAATATACTCTTTATGGTGGCACAGTGGCTAAGGCACTGACCTGCGAGCCCAAAGGTCGCTGGTTCGATTCCCAGCCAGGGCACATGACCAGGTTGCAAGCCAGGTCTCCAGCCAGGTCTGTAGCTGGAGGCAGGTGAAAGGCAACCATACATGGATGTTTTTCTCCCTCTCTGCCTCTCTTTCTAAAAATAATAAATAAACTCTTTAAAAGATATATATACTATCTAAACGATCCTTCTTGGGCTTTTGAATTAACAAAGCCACACTTCTGGTCACTACCCCCTATCTGTCAGCTCCAGCGCCAGTTCCCCTCTGAACAAGGGAGGGGCAAAGAAAGCGGAAGACAATATATGGATTCCCACCTAAAAGGTCCAGCCACACGAGAAACCATTAATAATACCACTGCGTAGGAGTGGGTGGCTGCACAGACAGGCTTAGATCAGAGAGAGTAAGTGAATATTAACAATAAAAGCCTCTGTGGCCTTACATGGAACAGCAAGGAGGTGACCCAAGAACTTGAAATGACGAAATAATTGCTTTGGGACAGTGAAGGTCGATTCTCAATGGACTGGAGCATAGGAATTCGGTGCCACATTTAGAGATAAAACAGCTCACCGTCATCGGA
Organism: Noctilio leporinus; assembly: GCA_004026585.1. Classification (NCBI taxonomy): domain Eukaryota; kingdom Metazoa; phylum Chordata; class Mammalia; order Chiroptera; family Noctilionidae; genus Noctilio; species Noctilio leporinus. The sequence continues at coordinate 43,565 of PVIW01003896.1, read as the reverse complement.
TAGAAAGTAGAAAAAAAGAGCTATAACATGCAAAAATAGAAGAATGTGCCACTCAGAGGAGGGGTTGGTCGGCCAAAAGTTAGAAAAGTGCCATCACAGAGGTCATATGTGTGTACAAGGTCAGTCTAGAAAAAAGGCCAGCCATTGTTACTAGAATGAGAAAGTTTGCACACCTTTGATGTAACCTGGCAACCAAGGTGAGCAGACTGGAATGCACATGCGTGAGCTGCGATGCCTTCGTGACACTAGTCAGTGGGGGAAGTAGGCACCGTTGGGTGATCATGTGTACGTACTGCGTGACCATCACATTCAAAATGACTGAGCCAGGAGAGCGATGACGAACCGGCCTCAAATTTTGCTTTCAGCCCAAACGTTCCTCCACGGAAACTATTTGGATGACTCAGAAGGCCGCCGCTGTGGGCAACAGATGGTTGGCAGCTTCATCACCACAACACACCTGCCCCTGCACCACGTCTCATGCAGAGTTTTTTGACAATACATCAGATCACCCAGGTGACTCAGCCCCTCAACAGCCCAGATTGGAAGCCTTGTGACTTCTGGCCTTTCCCAACACTAAACTCACCTCTGAAAAGGAAGAACCATCAATGAGATTCAGGAAACAAGGCACCTGATGGCGATAGAAAGAACTGAATTTCCAAGGTGCCTACTTTGTAGGGGACTGAGGTATCATTGTGCTGTGTACAATGTTCCTTATACCTTGTGTCTTCTTCAATAAACGTCTCTATTTTTCCTATTACATGGCTGAATGCCTTCTGGACAGACCTCGTATGTGTGTGTAACATCTCCGGTCACTCTCACGTTTCCTTCTGTATAGAAGTCACCCAAAAAGGCCTGATTGAAAGTGCACATGTCTGAGCCCTGCCTCAGAGAGCCTGCTTCTCTGGTTCCGAGGTGCAGGACAGACACATCTGTCCCTCACCCCAGTAGGCTCTGGGTACGGGGTCTCAACTGCACAAATAGGGCCAGCTGGGCATGGCAACTTCACCAGGCGTGCCCTCCTGGCCCCCACAGGTCGGGCCCCACCTGCAATAAGCCATGCTCCAGAGCCGGCCGTCCTACTGGCTGCTGGTTGCTAAATCAAAATTTAAAATCATCAGGAAAGAAGTGACATGTTCATGGCCATTCATCTGCAGCATGGCTTTGACACTGACGCGCAGTGTCATTCTGCCAAAGCTCCCACTTGGTCTTCCACCTTAGCATGGGCATAAAAAATTGGAACAGATTTAGGTTCCATCCCGCGACAAGTAGTCAAATCTTGTCTCCTCCAAGTCATGGGGAAAGGCAACTGGACCCTCCTTTTAAATGCGGTGTATGCACATCGGAAGCATTGAGTGGCTAATCCAGGAGGGCTCACCTGACCCAGGCGGCTGGGTGGCAAGTCAAGGGAAATGGTGACAGGTTTAAGGGAGCTGAGGGGTGTGGTGGGTGATGGGCAGAGGAGAGCATCCGGGGAAGGAATGGGAGCAGAATCCAGCATGGTGCCTCCCGACACAGGAACAGAGGTGGTGTTGGCTAGAAAAGTGTGAGGCAGGAAGAGAAGGGAGAAGTGATCAGGACAACTTCCCATCATTAACAAAAATAGTCTTGACTCAGGAGGTGGTTTTACTGGAGCTTCTTCCAGGAGGACATGCCCGTTGGACACCTCTGATCCCATAATTTCCTCCACACTGAGACCAGGGTCGGCCTCTAAAAACGGGCTTGCTGACCAGAATGTGCAGCTCAAGTTGGTCAAGTACTGATTTTTCAAGTCCGACAATTGGTTTTAAACCCTGGCACTGTTAGTTAAATTCTCTAAGCCTCATCCATAGTAAGGGACAAAGAGTGCCAACAGGCTACTGGAAAGACTAAAGGACACAAGGTACATAGGGACAACAGCACTGGGCTTGCTAGATTCTGAGTAAGGGCACCTGCTATCACCATACTTGGACAGGATCTGACAACTGTCGAGATTCTCCAGGCCCCAGGTCACCCAAGAAGGTAGAGCGTGGAGCAAGGAAAGAGTCTTTGTACCGTAAGAAAAGAACAGTGAGACAGCTGGATGCAGGACCAAAGGGCAAGAGGGAAAGGAATAGGTCCAAGGAATTAAAACCCTGAGGGCCAGGCCGTGGAAAAGCAGCCTATGGGCCACACCTCCATGGCATTGTTGACATAAACTAGAACTTAGTCCCTGCCCAGCAGTAGCTCGACTTGTTTGTGTGTGATGCCTTCCCTCCTCCTGACATTGGAGGAAGAGGTGGGGAAAGGAAACCACTTGCCTTCTTGTGTTTCACAAATCCCAGCCTCACATCATCTCCAGTAGGAAGAAGCCACCTCAGCACCATTTGCGCTGGGAGGAGTTTGAGGGGATCAATGGATTTCGTGGGGTTGTGTTTGTTCTTGCTCGGTGACACCCAAAGCAAGTGAAAAAAAAATACTTTAGATGGAAGAGTTCATGGTCAGTCTTTTTAGCAACTATAATCTTTGAGGCCAGTTAGAGTATGTAATTGCTGTAAACAGTCAACTTTAACATTTGCATTATTTATGATGAAATTATAATCAAATAGGTGCTACTGAATATTTGTTTTCTCCCCCTCCCCCAGTATTATAGATTGAAATCCTAACCCCTCGGCTCCAGTATTGGGAGGGAAGGTAATGGGAGGGACCCCTCAAGAATGGGATTTCTGTCTCCATAAAGGAGGCCCCTGAGACCTGCCCCGTTCCTTCTGCCATGGGAGGACACAGCGAAAGACATCCACCTATGAACCAGGGAGCGGGACCTCACCAGACAGTGAACCTGCCCGCGCCTTGACCTTGAACTCCCAGCCTCCGGGACCGCAAGAACTGATGTTTGTTGTGCCAGCCACCCGGCCTGTGGTATTTTTGTTGCAGCAGTTGGAACGGACTAAGAAAAGTGGCTTCGTTTTCTTTTTAAGTTGTGCTTCCCTGTGCTTGGAACTTGAGTCACGCTTCCCGAGTGTGGTCTCCTTAGATTCTGGGAATAGTGTTGAGAGTTAGGGGTTATTCACCCTGCTTTACAGAAGAGGCGGAGTTTGTGCCCATTGTTCAGAGCTGCACGGTGGTGCTGGGCCAGGATTTGGGAGAGGGGAGGGCGTGGGGCCCATGCCCAACTACTCCAGGCCCCAGGTCACCTAAGAAGGTACATAGGGACAACAGCACTGGGCTTACTAGATTCTGAGTAAGGGCACCTGCTATCACCATACTTAGACAGGATCTGACAACTGTCGAGATTCTCCAGGCCCCAGGTCACCCAAGAAGGTAGAGCGTGGAGCAAGGAAAGAGTCTTTGTACTGTAAGAAAAGAACAGTGAGCCCTGGCTAGTAGCACAGTGGTTAAGGCGCCGCCCTGCGAACCCAAAGGTCGCAGGTTCGATTCCCCAGCCAGGGCACATAATCAGGTTGCTAACCAGGTCTCCAGTCAGGTCTGTGGCTGGAGGCAGGTGAAACGCTGTGTAGTTGGGTAGTCAGGCTGGGTGCCCATGTGGCCAGGGAGCTGCACTATAGGTGAGATGTTGGGGGGCTCCAGGTGAGAGAGATGCGAGGGGAGAGGGGGGCGGGGGTTCCCCATGACCTGGAAACAGTGGCCACAAAGTCATGCCCTTGCATGACCCCCAAGGCTGTCCCTCTGCTCCCACCTGAGCCAGCATGGTGGACGGTTAGGGTCTTCCATTTCCCAGTTGATGCCTAAATCAGGGAGATATAAGCCACTGGTTGGGCCCTTAGAAGCATATGGCCGCCTGTCCTATCGAGGGGGTGGTTGACAGTGGGAGAGGATGAAGACAAGGGGAGGTGACAGGGATACAGGGCTCGAGACGGGGAGGACAGGCAGAAGCTCGAAGTGGGCCCCAACCCTTCCTTGTTGGGACCCGTGCGGTCCTGTCCACAGCTGGGTGGCGGGTATGGGGGATCCACGCTGCCCCCCAGCACCTGTGGGAGGGAATCTGTGTGGTTTGTGTTCATTTGCCTGAATGATTTGGCTTCTTTTCTCTCCTTTTCTCAAACTTCCATGGGGAAGCATTTCTCTTTTCCCCACCAGCAGCCTGCGGGTCACCCAGAGCCCAGCTGGCTGGTTTTTCCAGTTGGACCAGAAATACCAGGTAGAGGCTCCTTCACCCCTGGGCTTCCTGAGGAGAGATTTCAGCGTGCAGGCAAGGACTGAAGTGTCCAGGAAATCCGGGTCCGGGTTCCAGGCCCCCAGGTTCCGTCAGGGTGTTTACCTACCACGGACGTGGCCTCAGCCTTGGCTGGTGCCCCTCTCTGCGCAGGGACTTGGTAGTGTGTCCTGCACTGATGATGTATCTGAAGGGGCTTTGAAAAGAGAAGAACACGCTCAGCAACGCACAGAAGCAAACGCGAGAGCGCAGCCCGCAGGGACCGGGAGCTGGGGGCGGCCGGCGGCCAGGCCTCCTTGAAACCGGTTCCTTCAAACTCTTCCTTTCCTGTGTCAACAGGGGCAAAGCAAACTGTTTCCACTGGCCCTGCTTTCAGTGCTGCGGGTGCCAGACCCGTCCTGTGGGGCGAGGGGGGGCACTGAAGTTACACCCTTTGGGGGAACCTTCAGGAGGAAGGAAGACCCAAAATTATAAATCCAAGAGCACACCAAAAGCAGGCATCTGCTTAAAATAAGAAAAGCAACCCCAGCAAATTACAAATTCTAAAAAGCTAACAGCCCCACCGTATCACAAGCCCAGGGAAATACGTTTTATTAACTGTATCATAACTTTGTGACGACCGTTTTGGGGCGCAAACCTCTTGTACTTCTTATAGCAACAGTTAGACAATAGCGTCCCCGCGAGAGGGTGGTGTGGAGAGCCTGCTGGCTTCTGGCTCCATGAGGTTGGAGATTTCTCTCTCCTCCCCTTCCCCTCCACCAAGGTAGGGCGCTGGGCCCCGTGGGGAGACCCCAGCCCTGCACCACTGCACCCCTGCTGGCTCTGGCGGGTGTAGGAACATTCTTGGAGGCCATTCCCACACTCACAGCTCACAACAAATTCCCTGCACGGGATGGCAGACAACATGGGTTACCCGTCCCAGCCGACAGGGAGCCCCACCTGAGCCCTCCCTTAGCGCCCAGCCAGACATGGCTGTGGGGCTGCCGCAGAATGGAGGGAAATTGTGAGCGCAGTTGAAGCAGCATCTCACTTTCGCAGCGTTGGCCAACGTTGCATCTGCGCGGGCACACTCCCAGGGCTGCAAGGCTGGGTGCCCCCGCTGGCACGTAGACCCTGCTCTGGGCTCCCCAGGAAGCTGGGGACCCCTGCAGGAACGTGAGGGTTGGCCTTGCTGCCTGGGACAGCGGAACCAGCTCGGACCTGCTGGGAAGTCCCCCACCTGGCCCCCTCCAGGCCCTTCCGGCCTCTGCTTCTGCGGGTGACAGAGGAGGGGGGACAGACACACAGTCAGACAGACACAGTCAGCCAGACACGCCCTGGGATGGCAGCATCTGCGTCTTGACTTAGCTGCTGCCTTGCCCGGTTACTTAGGAGAAGAGCACCCTGGGCTCTCTGTCTCCGTCTACTCGTTGCTTTGCAGGAACGGCGCTCCAGGTGACGCGCAGGGGTTTGGCCTGACAGGTGAAAAGGACGCAGTTGTTAGCAACCGAGGTGAGACGTGGCATGTCTGGGCAGACCGTCGGCTCAGGGTTGCACAAGTTAGATCTGTGCATACCTGACACCCAAGGAGGGACATTGGAGCCGGGAGACAGCGCTGGGCTGTGGTCCCTAACCCTGTAAGAGGAGGAGGTGAAGCCTGGCTGATGTGGCTTAGTGGCCTGAGGGCCAACCTGCGAACCAAAAGGTTCCCGGTTCGATTCCCAGTCAGGGCACATACATCATTGCAGGCCAGCAATTGATGTATCTCTTGCGCATCGATGTTTCTCTCCTTCCTTTCTGCCTCTTTAAAAATAAATAAATAATATCTTTTAAAAATACGGAAGAAGAGGCGATGAGGACACAACAAGAGAGAAACACCGGGATGCTCAGGCATAGACAGAAAACCATGTGCCCACATGTGGAGAAGGCAGCCATCGCCAGACAAGGAAAGAAGCTGCAGGAGAACCAACCCTGCCCACCCCTTAACCTCTGACTCCTGGCCTCCAGGACCATGACAGAATACATTTCTCTTGTTTAAAATGCTTGGTCTGTGGCACTCGGTGCTACAGGTGTGGTCCTGGCCACCAGGAGAAACTGTGCCTTGTGGATGGAGGGATCCATTATGATCATCGTGTCCGGTGCCCTCTAAGGGCAAGTCAGATGAGGACTGGCAATGTCCCTCCTTCCCATCAGTGTTTTGAGTTTTTTCCTGGATAATAGAGCAGACAAATACTTTTGCAAGTAATTTAAATATTGCAGAAAATGTAGAGAAGAAAATAGAGGCTGCTACAAGGTATGATACCTTGAAATTTTTTTTTAAAGATTTTATTTATTATTTGCAGAGAGAGGGGAAGGGAGAGAGGCAGAGAGGGAGAGAGACATCCATGTATGATTGCCTTTCACCTGCCTCCAGCTGGGGACCTGGCTGGAGACCTGGCTTGCAACCTGGTTATGTGCCCTGGCTGGGGATCGAACCAGCGACCTTTGGATTTGCAGGCTGGCGCCTTCTCCACAGAGCCACCAGCCAGGGCCTTGAAATGTTTTTGTTGTTGTCTGGAAACACACAGCAATCCCCCGTCACACGTGCAAAGAGGAAACAAAACAACGCAGGCTGAAAAACAGACCACACTCTCTGTGGGGCCCCCATGGAGCGAAGGGCTGGGCAGCCAGTGGGCATGGGTGCCACAGGCTCCCCACAGGCTCCTCGGTGAGATCACCATGAGTCTGGGGTCACAGAGACCATGGGGCATCCCGAGGGATGAGAAGCCAGAACCAGGCTGGGGGCTTGAGGCACAGACTGGAATAAGCTGCAGGCCTCCCTCCGGGACGTCCTCGGAAAGCAGGTTCCTGCAGGCCTGGACTTGGCAGGGACGGGAGGAGCCCAGCCGCTGGCGGCAGCCCCCCAGGGAGGGCAGGACGGGCGCCTCGGGGGCAAACGCTGGCTCTCGCCCTGGAAGGACAGCAGCGGGCCAGGAGGCGGCAGCCACGGAGGTGGAGGACTCACCCCAAGGACACTGGGGTGACACAGAACTTCATTTATTGTAAACTCGAAGGCTGGGGGCCACACAGGAAAACTGACCTGTAGTATATGCACCTTGTCTGGGCAGATTAATTTTCCAGACGCCTGGCGTAAACTTTCTAATAGGAATGTTAGTCCGTTCACAGGGTGACTGAAGCAGGAACTCTGTGTTTCTAGCTGGAGTTTGTGGTGTCCTGGAGAATGTTTTCTGCACGTGGAAAAGATGATTTGCAAATACCCTTTTTAAAGATTTAATATTTGATTTATCAATAGTTACACATTTCAAAACCTGTGTTATCCTTAAAACTTTACGATCAATTTCTCTTATTCTGCTTGTAAATATGAAGAATACTGACAATCACTTGGGATGCGGGACCTTCAAAAACTGTTCATTAAATGTCCTTAAACTTTTTGATAAGCATTGCTTATCCTTAAATATTTTTATTTTTGTTTCAAGGACTTTGGTTGCCTCACACACAAAACTTCTTGAAGCACCCATGAGATTTGAACAACCTAAACTTATAAATAGGATGACCTGTAAACAGTCTTAAATATTATAATACTGTTTTTAAAAAAGTAGTAAAATTCTATCTTTCATCTTGATATGAAAGATCTAATCAATTCCTCAAAAACACATTACACTGGAATCACAAGTCTAATTTTTGTATACTGGAATAGCCTAAATTCTCTTAAACATCATAAATATTCTAATCATCAATCCTACCCAGGTAATTCCTTAACTTGATGCTAATATGTTAGTACTTTTGCCTTTTCATCATCTCTACTAGGGATTTGGTAGACTCTTATGTCCTGCAGCAGACACCATTTGGGGCTTCTTTAAGAAAAAGAGGAGTTTAGGAGCATGAAATAACCTCTAGTCAAGATAGGCGCTCACGCAGCTGAAGGACCTAGTGCTTAAGCTGTGTTCGTTTCATGGTAAATTCAACTCTAATCTCCATTTCTCCTCAAAGCCTTTCCTAGGGTTGAAAAGAACTTATCTGGAATCTTTTTCCCACCAAAAAAAAAAAAGGAAAGAAGCACTGATCCATGCTACAATATGGGGGACCCTTGATGGCATAATGCCAAGTGAAATGAGCTCGTGACAGAACCCAAAAATTGTAAAACACCACCTGCATGAAATATCCAGCTGGACAAGCCCAGAAGGAACAAAGATAGGAGGTTGAGAATGTTCTACGCAGGGGAGCGGATTCTCAGGAAAGGTTGTATGCTGGTTCAGGTCAAAGTTCAGGGGCCTGGAAGGGGAGGACTTTGGTTGACAAGCATTTTGTCCCGATGGACCCGGGGGCATGCGCAGGTGAGCTCATTGTTCATGGGGCAAGAAAGGGAATTGAGAGGGTCTGGAGCCTGCCTCACCCCCGGGAAACAAGGAGGACCTGTGGTGTGAGTCTTGCTAAGGCAGAGGAGAAGGCCGTTCTGTAAAGGAAGGTGAAATTCAGCGTTGTCGGTACTTCTTAAATTATATACCGATGGAACCGAGTGGAGCAGTAGGACGAAAATGCAAATTCAGGAAGGAAAGAATCCACGTGAAATTCCCAACTGTGAAAGAGAAGCTGGTTCTTGTACTTTTCAAATGGCCGCTGCTTGCTGCGGTCCAATCCCTGGGTTATTTAGATTCAACTGCATACATTTTAAAGATGAATTTAAAATGTCCATATCCCAACTAGGCTGCATTCCATGTATTAATGAAAGGCAGGACAGAGATATTTAGACATTAGCTTAGAAAGGGCAGGGGGGCCCATGGTCCCTTAAAAATATTTTAGAAGTTAGACAAGCAAAATCTTGAAGCCCACAGCCCCCAAGAACAGGTGGGAGATAGGTCTTAAAGGTGGCTCTTCAAGGCAGTTTTTAGTCAAAGATATCTGGGTGTGTCCTGTCCAGGGCAGCCCTGCAGTCCAGAAGAGGGGGTAGAAAACTTGAGGTTCAGAGGGTCAATGCGTCAGTCCTCCTGCCTGGGGTCAGCGGGTGACTTGGCTGACAAGTGTAGCACCCATGATTCCTTCCCCATCTTGATGCTGAGCACCTCCCTACCCCTAACAGGGAGTATTAGCCCTGGCAGGACTCACCTGGTGGGCACCATGGAAACTAGGGATGGCCAGGTTGAACCCAGGCCACTTTGGTCTAAGGCCCTGGGGGTAGGACCCAGATCTCAGGAGGAGCTTAAGGTCCCTGCTGATGACAAGGTAAGGCCAGGTTTAAAAGCGTCTGCCAAAGGTGGCCTCACTCAAGGGCAACGTATTTAAGGTTAGCCTTTGGTCACCATGTAGATTGGTGGCCCGAGAAGCAAGTGAAATAAATTTTCATTGTTAAAGGGACCCCATCCTTGAGGTCCCCAAGTCTCCTCTTCCACATCTCAGTGGATGAGGGGGGCCTCTTCTACCTCATCTGGATGAGGGGGGCCTCTTCTACCTCATCTGGACGAGGGGGGCCTCTTCTTTCTGCCCCTCACATGCTGCTCCAGCTCCATGAAAAATTCTCCAAGTTTATGCCTTCTGGAGAGCTGAGTTGGGCAGAAATAAATTAAGCTGTTTATTTGGCTCTTACCTGGGAAGGAAGCATAGTACTATTGACATTTGTCTTTTTTTTTTTTGGCACCAAACAAGGGGCTATTTATTCACTTGTAACCTACAAAATGAACTGCTGAAGATTTTTAACGTTTTATATGCACTCGATAATGTGAGGGAGGAAGAAACTTCCCTCTAACCTGAAGGTTCTTCCAATAATCAAATAGACACAGACAGGTTAGCAAGGGAAAGTTGTTCACATAGGTAGACAGTAATAACAGAAGGGAGCGAAGGGAATCAGCCATTGAGATGCCTGATCAACCAGGAAGCTGAATCAGGCAATTAGCCTGCTTGCTTCAACAGGTAGCTCCACACACTCCCCCTGGCGTCTTCTGCCCTCAGGACCTAATCCCTGAAGAGGGCAGGAAGTGGGCAGGAAGGATTGTTACCACTCATTACAGGGGAGGAATAAAAACAGTGGAAGACAACCCTTTGCTGGGTGCTGCGTGTTCAGTAGAAGCCAAAATGGCACAGGGGGAGGTACCTCTCTGAGGCATGCGCAGTGCCTCATCTAGCCTGGAAGTGGATTGTGTTGGATAAGGGACCCAGAACCCCAGAAGATCTAAGAAATGCAATGGTTAGAGGGAGTAGGGGGAGGAACCAGCAGAAGCCTGCAAAAGATGGAAAAGTTGGTTAGTTTGAAAGAGCACCTGGTCCTTCCCAAGCCTGGGATAATATAATCCCAGCCTAACTAACAATGTTCTCTCTCTCTCTCTCTCTCTCTCTCTCTCTCTCTCTCTCTCTCTCTCTCTCTCCCTCTCTCTCTCCTGTCCTCTTTCTCTAAAATTAATCAATAATTTTTTTTAGTTTAAATGGCCTCACATTATTAATGAATCAACCCACTACTACAGAAAAAAAAAAAATCATCTTTCCAGTAATTCCCTAATTAAGACACCCAAGTGTTCAGGCAGTAGTGATCTTTACAGCAATTTCAAGAGGCAGACAGCAGGGATAGAGCACAAATATGTAAGCCATTCTGATGTGGTCTTCCTTATAGACCCAGTTTGGTTCTTCTCCAATGTTTCCTCTTGGAGTTGTACCCGATTTTATTACCAGTTTTCATTTGAATTCATTGGGGATTGGGGCGGTTTTGTTTTTGTTTCTTGGCCAGGAACCTCTTGATCCTGAAAGTCTTGTGAGAAGACATGGTGAAGAAGTATCAACCTCATTCACCACTATCAATTTACCTAGAAGAATTTGAATTAGGGATCTTGCCCATAAATAATAGATGATCAGAGATAACCTCTTGACCTATTTATTTGCAGGGCCAACTTCTATTTACAAAGCATCTGCTCTTCCTACTGTCCTGCAATGACCCTTGAAAGCCTCCAAGACACCTTTGTTCACCCCTGTCTCAAGATGTCATCTATACCCATGTTCACTTTCTGTCTCAACCTTTTCTGCATCTGGGGTGGACTCGCTCATGTATCTGGGGTTTCTATACATGTGTATGCATCACATTTGGTCATGATATTGCTGGTGGAATGAGGTTCTTTCACGAAGTCACAAGGACAGCATTCCAGGGACCCACGTATGGGAGGTGCTGCCATGGTGGTAGGGTTTATTGAAGCCGGTGCCAAAGGGAAGGGGATAGAAGACGGTTGGACTTCAGGTGGCGGGCACACAGTGCAACGTGCACACTTGAAACCTGTATGATCCTACTATACAATGTCACTTCAATAAACTTAATTTAAAAAAATTTTGTTGAATAAAAATAAAAGAAGGGGCAGAAGTTTCTCTTGAGCCAGAAGCTAAAATTGCCTATAGCACAAAACAATCTGGAACCCACTGAGGCACGTGGGGTGACTCATTCTGAACCCCTACAGCCCATAATGCCTCCAACTTGCCTAAATGTATGATAATGCAGCATGTCCCCAGGGTCAATGGGACCCTGACCATTGAAGGCATTTTCATGTAAGAAAATCCATTAAAAGATTTAATGACTCATATGAAGCTGTCCAATCTTCACTTAAAATATAAAATGTATTCATTTTATTACACACAGTCAAGAGTTCAATGTCATATGTAAAAGTCCCAGGTTCCAGATTACTACTCGATGAAGCCGTTTCATTCAAACTCAACAATCACATCTGTCACCCTCGTTCACTGCGGCCACAGCCACCACATTTGAGCCAGCAGTTCTCTAGAATTTATTAATGGTCTTCAGCTTTGCCTAATTCCTTTGGGCGCCAGCAAACGGACTCAGGCAGGGTGTTGTCCCTAGAAACTGTATTCCAAACTGTGTAGGAGCTCTTCACATGACATGAGAATGCTGTTTCTTTTTCATTCCTTTTTGTGGAGGAATTTATATAACATAAACAGACACCCTACTGCCTTTCAGGTGTTGTTTTTTTTCTTTTCTTTTCTTTTTTTTTAAAGCTTGTTTTTAACTTGTACAGCCTGGAATCATTCAATCAAATAAAATATCTTTTCTTCTGTATCTTGGGCCAGTGAGTCGACCAGATGCCTATCCTTCGAATCCCAACCAAGCACTGACCGGGGTTGTTTCAGGCCACTGTGCTTCCAGGAAAAAGGAGCTTGCTTTTGAAGAACAACCCCCCCCAAAAAACAAACAAACAAACAAAGCAGCTGGTGTTACATTTCATAATAAAAACATTAATTTAAAAAGCAAGGGTGAGCACCTTAACATAGGAGACATCTAATAAGAACTTAAATATAAGAAGGCAACCTAATTTTTTCTGGGGGATGATTATTTTGGGGAGACACTAGAGATACACACAGCAATTGCGATGCCTGAGCAGCCCGATTTTGTTCTCGAACATAGGCATAAATAAATGTGGGGGTGGGAAAACATCCCCTTTCCCCTCTTAGTTCTTCTGGCCCCTCGAATAATTAACATGACCTGTGACAGCCCTGATTGATGTGCTCAGTGGGCTGGAGCATCGTCTTGTAGGTCAGAGGTCGTGGGTTCGGTTCCCTGTCAGGCCACGTACCGAGGTTGTGGGTTCGATCCCTAGTCTAGGCACATGCAGACGGCAACCAAGATGCTTCTCTCTCTCCTGGATGTTCTCTCTCCCTTCTACTCGCTCAAAACAAACAAACAAACAAAAATGATGAAACTATGCCCTTGGGTGAGGATAAAATTTTTTTGACATGCCACAAGACAGATTAACTGAAGAAAATAATTACATTCAATCCATATGTCTGTATGGAGGTTCCACAGGGACATGGGCCCAAGGACAAATTGGGCAGTTGAGGCTTCTCTGCCCATTTGAGGAGGAAAGGGCAGTAATTTGGATTTCCAAGGGGAAGAAGACCATTTACATGAAAAGCAAACATTTGGTAAACAAATGTCCCCGGGCCAGCTGAGCGATGAGGCACAGAGAGGACTTGCTTGAACAGTTCTACTAGGTGCCCTCCGTCCCTGTCCATCACACTAGTTCATATTAAACTGTAGTTACCTAGAGGATGGCTCTCTTCCTGGAGGGGGGCAGCTACTAAATACTTTCAGGCGGTGAGGGAGAGGTCAAAGGTTCCCTCTGAGTCTTGTTTCTTTTAAATAGCCAGCTTAAACTAATCCTTATGTGGAAGAGACCTATTTCAGGGTGACAGATGCCATTCCCCTACAATGTACACATCTAGGGCGAGTGGACTATTGACTCTCCATTTTTTCGTTCTTGCTCTTGCCAGGTACTTTTGCTACTGCAGAATGTGAATGTAGAAGGTTGTCCATTGCTCTAACTAAATTTACTGGGAACACAAAGATTGCCAGTTCATTGACGTTTACATTCTGTGTTATTTCTGATTCCTCAAAGCCCAGCAGATATGTGCATGGTGGAAGCCTAGTTCTGTGGACACACACATGCACACATGCTCTTACACAGGCATATACGTGCACCCACGTGGGTATGCTCACAGATCTCACACAGGTGCACACCCACATGTATATATGCTCAAGCATGGTAACACACACACACACACACACACACACACACACTTATATACAAACACCCAGCCATCCCCTTGCTTTCCTTTCAGCGAACCTCTAAGTTAGGATTCATATGGGGAGAGTGAGGGGAGCTATAGTTCCTGGACCCAGACCAGGTGGTCTCTGACAATACATTTACATGATATTTTCTTTATTCTTTATCCATTCATCTACTGATGGGTACTTAGGTTGCTTCCAGATCTTGTCTATCCGTGTACTGCTGCAATGACTGTAGAGACGCACGTATCTTTTCTAACTGGTGTTTTTGTTTCCACCCAGAAGTGGAATTGCTGGTTCAATCAGCAGCTCCATTTTGAATTCTTTTGCAGAAACTTCATACTGTTTCCCAATGTGGCTGCACCAATTGACATTCCTACCAAGAGTACCTGAGGGTTCCCTTTTCCTTGCATCCTCACCAAGGCTTGCTGTTTGTTAATTTATTAATGATAGCCATTCTAACAGATTTGAAGTGGTATTTTATAGTGGTTTGATTTACATTTTTCTGCTGATGAAGCGATGTTAAGCATCTTCTCATATGACTGTTGGCCATTCAGGTCCTTTGCCCAGTTTTCCATTGGATCGTTCATTTTTTTTTTTTTTTGGAGTGTTTTTTTGGGGGGCGTGTTAAGTTGTATGATTTTCTTATGTATTTTGAATATTAACCCCTTATTTTACATATCATTGGCGAATATCTTCTCCCATGCAGTAGGTTGTCTTTTCGGTTTAAGTTGGCTTCTCTGTTTCTTGCACCTCAAAACATCCTAATGTACATACACAAAATAGTTTATGTATGTGGCTATTCTAAAACAAAAGTAATGTTATGGGTCACTTGAAAGAGAACGAGGGAGCTCATAGAAGGGACAAAAGTTACTGGTCTGTGGGTGTCCAGGCCTAGACACGGGTAGTGCCATCAAAATGCCAACTCCTACGTGGAAAGAGGCACCAAGGGAGCCCTGTGTGGCAGGAGCCTGGAGCCCGCTCAGCTAGGAAACAAAGGGCAGGGGTGTGGCTTCCCTGCCTGTAGTTTTCCCTACAGGCTGTTTGCTTAACCTTGGAAGAGGGTGGAGTTAACCAAAGCCTACTGGCCATAATACCTGAGAAGAAAGACAGCCCTAAGCAAACAAAAGAAGAGATTGCAAAATAATGTTTCAAAGTAAAGGATATAAATAAACGCCTAGAAAACATTCCCACTAAGTGCAGCAAATGAAAGACTGCTTCTGAGCAAATCTAAATATTAGAGCAATCCTCAAAGGACTTCAGCTCACTGGGTGTGATCTAAAAAGGGAGAAAAGAACAATAATAATAATAAAGACTAGGAAGCAGAACAACTCATGCAGCTATGAATCAAGAAGTAGAAATGACTCACTAGAAATACTAGAAATTTAACAAACTGTAAATTTCGTTAAATTTAAACAAGTTAAAAAATAGGACACACTCTAAAGTGGGCACAGTTAAAGAGAAAATTAGAGAAATAAGAGATGGTACCACGGGATTAATGCTAACAGGACAGAGAGACAGACATGAAAATTATGACAGAGATTTAAATAGTATGGAGAATAAAATGAGACACTCCAACATGCATCTACCGGGAGTTTCAGGATTAGAGAATATAGGAAAAGGTGGAGGAAATATCCAAATTATAATAGCTAGTGATTTTTCAAAACTGAAGAAAGACACGCTTTTCCAAACAGAAAGATAACACAGGGAAGCAAGCAAGCTACCTAAAAATAAACCCACAGTCAGAGCATTGCCGTAAAAAATGGCAGAACATCAAGGACAAAGAGAAAATCTAAAGGCTTTTAGAGTGAAAACAGTAGGTAACTTACACAAAGAAACAATCATTAGACATTTCAATCGCCACACTGAAGGCGATAAGTGAAAACTCTCAAAAGGCAGAGGAAACTGTCTTTCAACCTAAACTCTGTAAACAACCAAACTATTATGAAGATTGAATGCACAGTAAGCCCTTTGGACTTAAAAAGATTGAGGGGGCGGGGAGATTGAGGGGTGTCACGTGGACTTGGAGGCAAGAGCCACAAATCAGGGGCTCTCAACCTTGATGCTCATTAAACCTCCTGAGGAAAATATTATTTATTTATGTTTCCATATTGTGTTTCTTTGTTTTTAGAGAGAGGGAAGGAAGGGAGAAAGAAACATTGATCAGTTATCTCCTGCAGGCACCCCAACTGATGGGAACCAAACCCGCGACCCAGGCATGTGCCCTGACAGGGAACCGAACCGGTGACCCCTTGCCTTGCAGGACAGCACCCAACCCACTGAGCCACACTGGGGACATTTTTAAATCCCAGTGGCCAGGCCACATTCCAGAGCCAAGTGTCAGTTCTTTTCAGCCTCCCTAGGTTACTCCAATGTCCAACCAGGGTTGAACTCGCTATTCCACTTAACAACTTCAGGCAGGTGGAAAGCAAAACCAGGAGATTTTACCAAAAGCACGCAAATCAGTGAGCTACATCAGTTCATGTCATTAACTATGTTTTGGGAGGGAAAAAAGCCTCTGGAACAGTCTGAAGTTTGCTTGGTTCATTCCGTTCCTTGGGGCTCACTTCCTGAAGGAGTTTTCAAGTCTCCCCAGGGGCATCCAGGTTTGGGAATCACTGAGTCCAGGGTGCTCTGAGCCAACCAGGATAAGCAGAGAAGGCAGCAGCATTGAGTCTGATGAGCAGTCCTGGAAACCCCTCAGACATCATGAGTTGCTGTCTTTTAAAGCTTTTCGTTATTTATTTATTTTTTTAGAGAAAGGGGAGGGAGGGAGGGAGAAAGAGAGGGAGAGAAACATCGAGATACCTTGATTCATTACCTCCCACACGCCCCCAAATGGGGACCTGGCCCCCAGCCCAGGCATGTGCCCTGACCTGGAATCGAACCGGCCACCCTTTGGTTTGCAGGCCAGCGCTCAATCCACTGAGCCACCCCCCAGCCAGGGTCAGTTGCAATCTTTTAAAAGGTACAAATATGGCTCATTCTTACAATGACGTTAATTGGGGCATCCACCAAATTAATGCGTTCTGAATACATTGGAAATATCTGGAGAATCTGTGGATAACTTAAATAATCGTTTACTTATATTTCTAGTGGGTCTACTTTTGCTTTTCCTACCTGCAGGGTGACGGCCATTCAGAACCCTTATCTCAGTCGGAGTTTGCACAAATCAGCGTACTATTTAGTGGGGTGACTTCCTTAAGCCTTCGTTCGGTTTCGGGAGATAAGGCGATTGCCTGGAGCGTCCAGAGAAGCCTAGTAACCTTTGTCCAGGTATTTCATTTTAATTCATTTCATTTCCGAGAGCACCCACAGCCTCCCGCCCTGACATATGCGAATCCAGGATGAGGAAGACAGCATTTCTTCCCTGAAACTTGAATCCTGTCTCCAATAACCACGCTCGGAGAAGGTGTTGGGCACATGGCAGGAGGCAGGCCCATCGGGGTGTGTTGTCTATAGGGGCACTCACACCGGGGCACCTGTTGGCATGGCCGTCTACGCCAAGGGCCCTTCTGGGCTGTGGGGTGACCCTTTTGCTCAAATAAAAGCTGCCAACTTTAGAAGGGTGCAGGCACTTCCTTTTATGCTTGGAAACTTGCTGCCAGCCTCTCAGTGTTTTCCTCACTTGTATGCCTGAAAGCCCCCCGTGTGTGGTGTCAATGACAGGCCCCCTGGGGCTGCCCTCAGAGGCTGCCCGAGGGTCTGGGGCAGGGTGGGAACCCGCCTCTTGAGCCAGAGTCACGTTTGGAGACACACCACACCATTTCCTTCTTCCTGCAGTCCCCCTACAGCCAGAGGACCCCGACCTGCTCCAGGCAAGGGTCCCTTCTCCCACACCCTGAAATCCACCATTCAGTTAAGTGACCGTGTGGGAATAAGAAATGTAATGCATTGTTTCTTTCCTGGCCCACTTCACAAGTATCGAAGTGTTCTTGCTGGAAGCTCACTTGCCACTGGGGACAGCTGTCACCATGAAAGGCCATCCAATGCCAGGGTGCTAATGGGGTGCTGCAAGGAGAGCTGGGTTATTTGTGTGTCTCCGAGGACGTCGGACTGGTTTGATTCCCTTCTTTTGCATGTGGGGAAACTAAGGCTACAACGGTGACTAGCTGGCCCAGGCCCCGGCCCTGGGACAGAACTCAGCCCCCACCGCTTTGCTCCAGGCAGGTTTGCTTTGTTTCCTTTCTCTTTTGTTTGTACTTCGATTTAATTTTATTGTTATTATATTACATTTCTCCCATTTCCTCCCCACAGTTCTCCCCTGTCCCACCTTTCCCGTCCCCTCTCCCACGGTCAATCCTGCATGTTGTCCGTGCCCATGGGTCATCCATGCTAGTTCCTTGACTAAAGTGTTCCCTTTCTTTGCCTCTTTCTCCTCCTCCCCTTCCCCCACCCCTTTCCTCCTCCCCTTTCCACACTGAAAGTCTATTCCTTGTTTCCATGTCTCTGGTTCTGTTTTGTTTGTTTACTTATTTTGTTCATTAGTCTCCTATGTTGGGTGAGATCATATGGTATTTGTCTTTCACTGACTGGCTTATTTCACCAATCTTAATACTCTCCAGTTCCACCCATGTTGTCACAAAGGGTAGGAGTTTCTTCTTTCTTTCTGCTGTGTAGTATTCCAAATGTCACTCAAGTTCAGGAAGCACAGAGGGTCCCAATGAAGATGAACCCAAACAGACCCACTCCAAGGCACATCATAATCAAATTGGCAAATTTCAAAGACAAGGAGAGAATCCTAAAAGCATCAAGAAGGAAACAGCTAATAACATAAAAGGAGGCTCCAATACGGTTATCAAATTATTTCTCAACAGAAGCATTACAAGCCAGAAGGGAATGGCAAAAAATATTTCAAGTAATGGAAAGTAAAGGCCTGAAACCAGGAATACTCTACCCAGCAAGGCTCGCGGTCAAAATGGAAGATGAAATAAGGAGTTTCCCAGACAAAAGAATGTTAAAAGAATACATCTCCACCAAACCAGCATTGCAAGAGATGCTAAAGGGTCTGCTTTAAAAAGATGAAGAAACAGAGAGATACAGAGAGGAACACAGGTACGAAGAGGAAAAATGTCAACAATAAGTATCTGTCAATAATAACCTGAAATGTAAATGGATTAAATGCACCAATCAAAAGACATAGAGTAGCTGAATGGGTAAGAAAACATGAGCCACATATATGCTGTCTACAAGAGACCCACCTCAGAACAAAAAAAGATCACCACAGACTGAAAGTGAAGCAAAGGAAAAATATCTTTCTAGCAAATGGACATGAAAAAAAGTCTAGGGTAGCAATACTTATTTCAGACAAAATAGATTTTATAATGAAGGCAAAAAAAAAAAAAAAAAAGAGACAAAAAGAGCATTTTTTTTTTTTCAATGTATGGTTGCGTTTCACCTGCCTCCACCCACGGACCTGACTGGAGACCTGGTTTGCAGCCTGGTTATGTGCCCTGGCTGGGGAATCGAACCTGTGACTGTTGGGTTCACAGGCTGGCGCCTTATCCACTGTGCTACCAGCCAGGGCCAAAAGGAGCACTTCATAATACTTAAGGGAACAATCCAGCAAGAAGATTTAACCCTTGTACATATATGCACCTAATATAGGAGCACCCAAATATATAAGGAAAATCTTGTTTCCTTTCTGCTGCACCAGATGTTTCCAAGATTGTTTTTGGTCACACCATTTCATGTTTGGGTCAAGAGTGGCTTCCCACATTCTGAGGGCTTCTATGGGCATAGGTTTGTGGTACATTGACTTTCTGGGCCAACAAACTCACAGTTTGTCCAAAGCCTGGGTGTGTGGCCCGATGGAGGTGTAGAGAGTCCACAAACTCCCCTTGCTGGTAGAGGTGCTCAACCTTCGACTTGGAGTACAATCATTCACGTTTCTCAGGGGCTTTCTGAAATGAAATTTGGCCGGGCTGCAAATATACCTCTTCTCAGCCGGGTAATGTGTTTACAGTTCTCTCCCTCTCTCTCACTGTCTCTCTGTCTCTTTCCCTCATGCACAAATACATGTGCATACACCGTTGGTGTATCTGGCCAAGATCACAGTTCTGGAGCAAGGATAGGAATGTGACCCAAGACACTGTCAGCCTTACCCCCACTGTCCCCTCACTGTCCCCCAAGTAATGTGGATAAGGGAGGTCCAGGCTTGGATTAGGGGCCTCCACGATGGTAGCCAAAATGAGCCCTGGGTGGGCCATGGGCACCCCAATTGTCAGAGAAAAAGTGCTCTTGAAGGAAGGCGGTCTTCCTAGATTTTCACTTTCCTGCACTTTCCACTGAGTTCCAGAGGGCAAACCATGAAGAGCAGAGACCAGTGAGAAGCTGCCCCTGGTGATGCTTCTGCAGAAGCTGAGAGGAAGGAGGGAGGAAAGAGGTCCTAGGAGACCTGGAGGAAACTGCAGGGCTATGAGAAGGGGACATGGACGGGGGACAGGTGAGAGAGACTAGAAGATGGAGAATCCTGTAGGCAATGGGCACTTTCCACCAAGGAGGGAAGACAAAGGATGAAGAGAATGTAAGTGAACAGGACCGCAGCGGACAGTGAAGACGTGGAGGGGCCTTTCTGCAGGGAAAGCTTGGAAACACACACCTGTCCCTCCCTTCGCCCTCTTCCTCCTCCTCCTCCTCCTCCTCCTCCTTCAGCCCCTCCTCTGCCTTCTCTCTCTGCCCTCCTGAAATAAAAAGCTGCCCTGTTATGCAGCTTCCAGGAAAAAAGTATATATTAATTGCTCTTCTCTTTGAGTGGGGGTTTGATCCCTATTTCCAGCTGGTGGATTATGATTTTCTGTGAAGCACCCCATGTAAAAGTCCCCTGGGCATGGCTGGTGGTCTGCTGTTGGGCCACCACCAGGAGGGAGGAGGAGCGGGGCACTTGCAGCCCATCCTGAGCTGGTTGGAACTGTGACCCTGTCACCTTCACCTGCCCCAGTCCAGTGTCTTGCAGAGCACATGGACCCTTGCTGCAGGATCCTGGAAGTGCCTACAAGGCACTTGCCCTCTGGGTGACACCTGCCTAGGTTTCTTCCTCGAGTTTAGCGCAGTGGTTTCCAGTGGTGACTGGCATGTGTATGAATCACTTGTTCCTGGAAATAAAAGTGAAGGGTCGCTCCCCACATGCCGGCATGTTTCCTGTTGTTACGTCTGGGGTTTGACGGGTGTATTTTAGAGCTTTTCCTTCAAACAGCTTCCTGTGGCTACTTAGGGCATTCACTTCCACAGGGCATTTCCACAGTGCCTTATTCCTGTCAAGGGACTGATCCTCCTGACAACTCAAGGACAAGGGACCTGGACCTCCTGTGGCCCCAGAATTGCCCTCACTCTGGCCTCAGAGCCCTCCTTCCTGGGCGGGTGAAGCTTTCTCAGACCTCCTGACGGGCTCACATCCTCCGAGTCCCTGCTCTGACAGCACCCCACACCCCTGCGGTAGGTCTGTGGGACTGGATGTCTGTCTGTCTGCTATGTTTTCCCTCCACACCTGCTCCTGCCCAGGGGAGCGGGCATGGGCCAGGCAGAGGCTGAGCTGCCGAATGAGGGGCTTGCCTTCTGAGTTGATTGCAGTGAGTTCATGCAGTAAACCTGCAGAGGAGGGCCCCAGGATGAGAGGGACCAGGCCACTCCCCCCCATTTTATGGATCAGGAAATGGAGGCTTAGAGAGAGCACCTCTGTTGTCCAAAGTCCAAGAGATGGTGAATGGTAGATTCCAAATTCTAAAGCTAGACTCTTAACCATTGAGCTAAAGACCTAACAATTTTTTCTCACATGAGACCTGGCTTTGGCTGAGTAACCCCAACAGTTGTCCTGAAACTTCCTTCCCTCAGGGGTCCTTGAAGCCTGATTTGTAACCCACAGGGTCTCCTACTTGGTGGCCTAGGTGGGGCTCTCTAGGAGGGAGGGGCCGGGGACCAGGTCCCAGGACCCCACCTCCAGGAAATCTTGGGGAGGGCGGGAGAAGGGGCCACCCATGTCCACACAGAGGGAAAGCATGTCCTGTGTCCCCCCACAGGTGGGAGGGGTTTTCAGCCGCTTCCGGGGTGCGAGTCAATGAGTGAATGGACTAAGGAGTGAATGAATTCTCTCAGGCTTGCTACGATGGCCTGGGTGCTACTTGTGGAGATTGATTTCCCTGTGAAACGGGATTCTGTCAGGAGGTGTAACTCTCGGCTATTCTTACCAGTCCTTTATGCTGAGTGAGAATTGGTACGGCTTGCCCTCCTCCTGCTTCAGTCAGCTGTTTGGAAAGAAGGGTGAGGGGACATCTGGGTTCCACAAGACCAAGGGATCTATAGTTCCAGGAGGGAGTGAAGGGCCGTGAACCCAGCCTTCGCCCATTCACAAGCTGCGGTTGAAAGCCCCAGAGAAGCGACCTGGCATCCAACGGCCGCCTGCCTTTCAGGTCAACTCACTTCTGCCATGCCCTCCTCTGGGACAGACGGCACTGCAGGCATGCTCCCAACCCAAGGGACACGGGCGTGTGTTCCTCCGGAACCCCAAGAGGTGCCTCTGTGCCCAGCTGTCCTGCCTGCCCTGAGGTTTGGGTGTCCCCAGGCAGCGTGCCAACGTTTGAATGGACTCTGGGATGAGAGGCCACCCCTCCGTTAACCAGGCTGCAAACACACCTCACGTGTCTCAGAGGATTTATGAGAGGGGTTGGATGGCACCCCAGCCGCCCCGGTAGAAGGTGATGAACAGAGTGTGGAAGGCCCCTGTGCTCAGGGCAAACCTGAGGGGCAGATGCCCAATGAGCCGCTGGGGTGCACCCTCCCGGCAGTCAGCACCTCCCCAAGCCTCCCGGGCTGCAAGCGGGCATTTCCTCTCCTCTGCACACCCCGCCTGCTCCCCAGGCCCTTTGCTCATTCTTATATGGGCCCCGGGGTAGGGTGTGCACGGGGGAGGGTCCGGGAGGGGACACGCCCAAGGTCCCAGCCCGTGGACTTTGCCAACATTCTGGGAACCAGCTATTCTGGATTTTACCTGTCTGCTCAGTCACTGGCTATGTGACCGGAAGCCGGTAGCCTTTTGCTCAGCTCATCACGTAAAATGAAAATAGCACTCCCTCTACTTTACTGGGATGTTATGAAACAGTTGTAGGGCTTTATAGCATTGTAAAATAACCTAAAACTCCCAATTCCAAGTCAAACGTTAAACGCAATGGCCACTTACATGAGCCATCTTGATGCACCAGTAAACACTGAGTGTGCCCGTGAGTGAGAAATAAACCCCCGTGGGCGGGTTTTGTGTCTGAAGGAAAAAGAAAAGTCTCCTGTGAGAAGTCATAACCACATGGCTCGAGTTCACTACGTACATCACTACATAAAAAATCAGCAGTCAATCCCCCCCTATACACACACCACCAAAAAGAAAATCACAAAACTCACAAGGACAGACAGCAAAACCAACAGACAGCTATGGGAGTCCCCTGTCCCACAGAGTCCCCCAACCTCAAATGAAATGAACTGCCCAGGACTGGAAGTACCCGGGGAGCGAAGGAATGGTGATTCCCTCTAGTGGGAAACCTCTTCTCAGTACAGCTTTTATTAGGATGAGGACATACAAAAACACATGAGGCAAGTGCATAGTATATCGATGTCTAGGGGTGGAAATCATCAAAGCAATGAAAGGAACACAGGGATCAAAGTCTGGCCTTGGTCAGCTAGACATGTTGGTGTCACAGCCTCGATGAGGTACAGCTCACAAGTTCATTGTATGTCTTGACTTGGCGATCTGTTGGTTAAGGTCAGAGGCCAGGCAAAGCAGAGTAGGCTTCAAAGAGTACATTGCATTCTTAGTTCTGATTTCCCATGGGAACCCTCGGTATAGCATCAGATCATGTCTTCTGCCTGCTTCCTGGTGTTTGGTCAAGATTTACAGGCCGGCTTTCTGGGCCTGGCTGGTGCAGATGCTACCATTTCCGACACCATGCAAAGCTGTCCTCTACAGACAGCAGGCTCGGACCCACCAGAACTTCAGACGTTGGAATGATCAGAAGTCTCTATTGTACGCATGTTTTAAGAAAAAGAAAGGTTGAAATGTGAGTGGATAAAAAAGCAATAGTGCAGATTTTAAAAGCACTCAATGGATCACCTAGAAATTAAACTGATGATAATAAGAATTGAAAAACCCCAAGGTGGCAGAGAGGGCAGACTCCACCCAATAACCAAGGAATGGATGAGCACACTGGGAGAGCTCCCTTTGGCCAGCAGCACAGAAATCACCGTTCCAAGCAAGATTCATCAACGGGCGCTAAAAATAATGGGCAAAATACAATAAGAAGCAGGATGCTTGTATTGTGACAAATATCTCCCCATAGGTACTGTGGGTGAGGAGGGATGGTGGCTTCATGGCAGATGTCACCTGTGTGATTACAGGTAACACCCCCAGTAATAAGGACACGCGTCACTGCTATAGCATTTCTGCCCCAAATGCATAACCTGAATTACATCACAAGGAAAAACTAGAAAAGCCCTCATTGAAGGGCATGTTACTAAAAAAGATAGTAAGTAGGTCCTCCTCAAAAGAGTCAAGATGGTAAAAGTCAAATTAAGGAAAATCAGGCTAAAGGAGACTGAACAGACATGACAGTGACATGTAACTTGTGAGTCTGGACAAGAACAAGGACCTTTGTGGGACATTGGGAGGATTTGAATCCTACCAATGAGATGGTAGCATTGTACCAACAGTACGTTCGACCTTGCTGATGTGCAGTGGTTGGGAAAGATACTCACCCTTGGGGCAGCTGAGTGAAAGGTATTTGAGAACTATGTGTCCTATGTTTTCTTACACATTTTATTTATTTTTAGAGAGAGGGGAAGAGAGGGATAAAGAGAGGAAGGGAAACATCACTATGTCACAGAGACATCAGCCAGTTGTCTCTTGCACATACCCAGGTCAGGGACCTGGCTGGCAACCCAGCCTGTGCCCTGGCTGGAAGTTGAACCCGAGACCTTTCCATTTGCAGGAGGAGCCAAGCCAGTCAGAGTTTATGATCTATTGTTGCAATATTCTTGGAAGTCGGAAAGTATTTCAAAACAAAAAGTTAAAAGATGAAAACAATAGTAAAGTGAAAGATACATTAAAAAACAAACAAACAAACAAACAAAAAAAAAAAACTGGTAGCACAGTAGATAAGGCACCAGCCTGCGAAGCTAAAGGTCGATGGTTCGATTCCCAGCCAGGGCACATAACCAGGTTGCAAGCCAGGTCTCCAGCCAGGTCTGTGGCTGGAGGCAGGTGAAAGGGAACCATACATTGATGTCTCTCTCCCTTTCTGCCTCTCTCTCTTCCTCTCTCTCTGGAAATAATAAATAAAATCTTAAAAAAAAAAAAAAAAAAACCACCTAGAATACAGTTCAGAAAAACAAAATAATGGAAAATACACAAGGGAGACAGGCATAACAAGTGAAATGAGAAAATTATCTAACCAGAATTCTACCAGAAGATAATAGAGCAAATAAAAAGGGTTAAATATTTGGAAAAATAATGGCTTAAGAAATTTCTAGAATGATGGAAGATACCAACTCTTAGACCCAAGAAAACTTAACGACTCTGTAGCAAATACATTTTTAAAAATCCATATCTAAACTGCAAAGTGCCAAAACAAAAAGAAAATTTATATTCATAGAATCATAATCAAACTGGGAAAAAGCACGGGTGTCCACACAACATGTCAGCTCAGCAAGAGAAAAATATGTAAAAGGAATAAAAATCAGAAAAGAAGTAAAATGACATGTATTCACAGGCAACATAGTCATGTATGTCATGGAGAAAATCCTAAGGAATCTGCAAATACAAATGACTAGCACCAATATGTACATTTAGAAAGATTTCAGAATACAAGGTCAGTATTTAAAATAATCAACTTCGTATATTAGCAAAGAAAAATGGAAAATTAGCTTTAAAAATATTATTTACAACAGTATTAAGAATAAAATACATGAAGCCCTGGCTGGTAGCACAGTGGATAAGGCGCCGGCCTGCGAACCCAAAGGTCACTGGTTTGATTCCCCAATCAGGGCACATAACCAGGTTGCAAGCCAGGTCTCCAGCCAGGTCTGTAGCTGGAGGCAGGTGAAAGGCAACCATTCATCTCTCTCTTTCTCTCTCTCTCTCTCTCTCTCTCTGCCTCCCTCCCTTCCCCTCTCTCTAAAAATAATAAATAAAATTTTTAAAAAAAAGAATAAAATACATGGAGATAAACTGAACAAAAAAACATACAATACCTCTACGCCGAAAAGTAAAAACCATTGCAGAGAGAAATGTAAATAGACCTAAGTAGCAGAAGTGCAGCATATCCATGGATCAAGATGCGATGGGAAAGAGTACCCGCACGGAATTCAAGGATAGTTGGAGGGGCTCAGCTATCCGCCACAAAAAACATAATTCTTTTTTGTTGTTGTTAAAGATTGTATTTATTTATTTAGTTTTAGAGAGAGGGGAAGGGAGGGAGAAAGGGAGGAAGAGAACATGAATGTGTGGTTGCCTCTTGGGTGGCCCCAACCAGGGACCAGGCCTGCAACCCAGGCGTGAGCCCCAACCAGGAATTGAACGAGTGACCCTTTGGTTCTCAGGCTGGTGCTCAATCCACTGAGCCACACCAGCCAGGGCAAAAAAGCATAATCTTTTGTTGAAGATTTTATTTATTTTTAGAGAGAGAGGAAGGGAGGGAGAAAGAGAGGGACAGGGAGAGAAAGAGAAACATCTGCGCGTTGTTGCCTTTCACCTGCCCCCAGCCATGGACCTGGCTGGAGACCTGGCTTGCAACCTGGTTATGTTGCCCTGGCTGGGAATAGAACCAGCGACCTTTGGGTTCACAGGCCAGCGCCATTCCACTGCGCCACCAGCCAGGGCTAAAAAAGCATAATTCTTACAACTAGAGTTTAGTGAAAAGGAAAGGAATTTCAAGGTCATACAGATTTAGATTAATGGTGAAATTCTGCCATTTAGTCCCACTCCTTTAAAAATACCCAAAAACATTTAGTCTTGACTAATCAGGCCAGTTTCAGAACAGACAAGTCAGAGGCACCATCTTTTTTTTCTAGGAAAACAGAATCTGTGGCTCCTTACTTCCCAGGCCCGGTTCAGCTTTCCCGGCCCCTCGCATTCATCTGTGACTGGGGGAGGTTTCACAGTCAAGTGCCGCAATGTTTTTCAGCTTTTAATTCAGAACTGTGTGGCCCCTTCTTACACACCTGACCCCATGGCCGGCTGGCGGGATGCTTCTGCTCTCTTTCAAACCAGGTGGCCCTCCCTCCTGCTTCTAGCTGCCGCCTTAGTTTTTTCTTGTTTTTTTTTTGTTTGTTTGTTTGTTTTGTTTTTAAAGATTTTATTTAACCACCTCTAGAAAGAGGGGAAGGGAGAGAGGCAGAGAGGGAGAGAGACATCAATGTATGGTTGCTTTTCACCTGCCTCCAGCCACAGACCTGGCTGGAGACCTGGTTTGCAACCTGGTCATGTGCCCTGGCTGGGAATCGAAACTGCGACCTTTGGGTTCGCAGGCCGGCGCCTTATCCACTGTGCCACCAGCCAGGACCTAAAACCCTGGCTACGGCCTTTGACACTCGAGCACGGTGACCAGCCCTGGCCACTGGCAGGATCTTGAGCTTTTCATCACCATTCTACTGTCGAAGCCCCTCCCATCCCCTTGGTGCATGAAATGGATGTAGCTATTTACATATTAACAAGCTAGGATCTTTCAGAAAAAGCGAAGGGAGGGAGGCAAGGAGGAGAGAAGCATCCATATATGGTTGCCTTTCCCCTGCCTCCAGCTATGGACCTGGCTGGAGACCTGGCTTGCAACCTGGTTATGTGCCCTGGTTGGGAATCGACCTTTGGGTTTGCAGGCTGGAGCCTATCCACTGAGCCACCAGCCAGGCTGGAGTCTTGGGACGTCCCCTTTGGGCCCAGGCAGAGGACGGCACCGAGAGGGACAGGAAGAGCAGGTCCCTCGGCAGGAGGGAGGAGAGCAAGGAAGGGGGCCGTGAGCAGAGCCGGCCTGTTTCTGCATCTGTGCAGCAAGGTACTATGCTTGCGGTCACCCAGGACCCAGGTCCCTGCCGCCCTCCTGCCTCCCGCCTATGGGACAATGACCCAGTTCCCCTCTTCCTCCCAGGGCCATCCCGTGTGACACACCCAAGTATGGACCAGACAAAATACACCTTTGCCGCCTGGGGAGAAGAAGGGTGGGGCCAGCAGGGCAAAGGCACAGGGCCTCGCGGGTGAGTCAGGCGGGGCGAGCTGCGGGCTCATGACACCCCTGGAGCCATCAGGAAGGCCACTCACCTGTCCCCACTGTTTCCTCCACACCCTGGGCTTCCTCCCTCCGTCTTTCTCCCTCTCTCCCCACCTGTGTCTGTCTGTCTGTCTCTCTGCATTTGGGATAGTGACCAAGCAACGCGGAGAACCAACGCAAGCAGCCGCCCCACCCAGACAAGCGCCGTGCTGGGCAGCGGCCGTGTACTTTCCAGGCACGGGGAGGGCCGCACGGTGCCCTCCTGTGACCTATGTGGCCTTCCCCTGGCAGCCACACAGCTTTGCCCTTGTTGATTGCTTATCTACCTTGTTTCAGGGTTGAAAGGCTCACGGGCACCCTCCCCTGAGGATACAAAGCAGAGCCGGGGAGGGACGGAGCAGGAGAGCAGGAGAGGGAGGATGCTAGGGTGGAGGTCAGAGCCCCTGGGCCACGCGTCAGCGGGACTGCGCCCTGTCTGCAAGGAGACCCGGCGGCTTCTGTCCATGGTGTAACCGTCAGTTCTTCAGCCAGACATGGCATTTCCACATGACCTTGATTCCCTCTATCACAGGTGGTTTTCTGACCTCCCCATGGCCTGGGATCTTGGTTTCAGAACCCAGACTCTCATATGGGATGAGGGGCCAGGAGCCCAAGCTTGAGAGAATGGAGGCAGGCAGCTAGCTGGCATCCCGAGTTGGGGGGACAGAGGGCAGATAGGGCCGTGGAGGTGCCAGAGATGCAGGGACTGGCACCTGGGCCAGGGGCTGCTCCCGGCCTGGGAGGCACCGGGCTGACCTGGGCAGCCGCCATGTGCTGACTCGTTTGGATGGGGGTCCTGAGAGATGCCTCCAGGTGGCAGTCCCTCCCCAGCTCCCAGTCCCCCCACCGCCACAGGGGATCAGCGGCTGAGCCCACGTTAATGTGATTTAGGTAGTGAAGAACTGCAGTGGTGTGCTCTTCGTCCCCATTACACATCTCACGTTCTGCGTTCTCTTGACTTAGTGACAGGCTGGGACCTCCACTGTCCCCAGAGTTTGAGATCAGGGCCTGGTCTCCCTCCCATCGACAACAGTGGGACAGAAATCCCGAGTCCTTCGGCCCATCCGAGCAACGATTTCCTCATGGTTGTGGCAAGCAGCGCCTGGCCCCGAAGGGCAGGAGGGCACCAAGGAAGCTGCCCGCCTGTCCTCTGCCAGGCTGAGAGGTCAGGGGCTCAGAGGGCCTGGGACCCACAGCAGTACTATTACCAAGGGGACATCTTGCAAGCAGGGTCCACAAAAGTGGATGCGGACAGGGACTCCAGGCTGGCCACCTGGACACCAGCCAACGGATAGCAGGGCTGGATGGCACTCTGGCCACAGGCAGGCCCTGTTTAGAGGGACTTGCACAAGTGCGAGCTGGGGATTTGAGGAGCTGCTGACAGAGCTTTCGACCCAAGATGGGTGACACCCCTGTTTTCCTCTAGTGTGCATGGAGATTGTCACGATCATGTGGCCTGGGTGAGTCCCAGGGCAGTGCCTGGCACTGGTATCAATATTTGTCATTCTTTGTTGTATCTTTTTTCAAACAATAGACACCCCTGAAATTCAGGTGTTCACTTCAGGGAAGTTGGGTCCAGGGTGATGTCACGGGGGCGTCTGGTTTCCCCCACTAACTTCAGTCAGAAAGCTACCACGCCTGGACCGGAAACCCCGCACAACACAGGGTCAAGGCGGGGGTGGGGGGCGGGCAGGCTGTGAGAGCCCTCGGACCCTCCCCTGGCCACAGCGGCCTCCCGGACCGGAAGACGCCCCGTCTCGGGCCGGGCCCTCTCTTCCTTTCACCCAGCGGAGAAAGTACATGCTCGAGTCTAACGCAGGGAGTTCTCCAGCTCAGCTGAGCAGCATTTCATTTTGCTGAAGTGTCCCAGTGTCCCCGAATCTTCAAGGTTAAAAGTCTAACATTCCCTGAAAAGTGGGAGCCTTCAGCAGTAAGACGCTTTAGTTTTTGCAAGACACAGAGAAAATACTGCTGGGCGGTGAGCGTGGAGTTTAGGGCTTCTTACAACCTCACCACTGGGCAGAGTCTGGTTTCTCCATTTACTCACTGGGGCAAACACCATGATTGTCAACTTAATATCTATTCCCCTCCATCCCGACTAACAGGGCCTCAACTATCCAGGCAGGCACACGTCCAGCTAAAAGTACTCACCTTTTCAGACTCTCTTGAAGCTAGGGGTGGCCCCAGGCTTCTTCTGGCAAACAAGACATAAGCGTAAATCTGCTGAGCCTTCTGGGACAATGTTTACTTCCCTGAAACAGGTATTAGCTCTTCTTTTCCAATTTTTTATTCTGTCTGGAAAGACAGAAGCAATGTCTGGAGCTGCTGCAGCCATCTTGTGATCACAAAGCAATGATCTAGAGCATGAAAGCCAACGTTGAGGATGGTAGAGCAGGAAGATGGAAAGAGCAAGGGTCCCTGGTGGCATCATTGGACCACTGCCCTAACATGGGGCCTGGGCTAGTCAGGGTGCATGATATGTGCACATGAATGCTCCTAGGGTGTACTGGAGTTTATTTTGGAGGCTTTATAATGTGATCAGAATTTACTGGGTTAACAGGGCATTCTGGCTAGTCACTGGGGTGTTGCTCCAGATAAGGGCATAAAATGCACAGATAAAGACACTGATGGGGCCCACTGGACTGGAGTCAACTGCTGAGGTGGTGTTCGAGGATTCGCCTGTCCTCAGAGCGCTTCACCTGGGGTTGCACGCTGTGGGAGTGGGATGGTGGCCAAGTTCCGGGGAGTGCACTGAGGAGCTGGGTGACCCAAAGGCAGACTCTGCTTCTCTGGACCCATCTTTTGTTGGTCTAATTGATGTGCTATTGGTTTACTATAAGTTAGGGTTTCTTCTTGATCTAACTTTCTCTACACCCAGTTAAGGGGGCCAAGATGGCAGTTGATGGAGGACGAAAGGGGAGAGGGATTTCATTGGAAAACCAACTCTGATTAGATAACCATGTTGGGGGTGGAGGCAGGGAGATGTTTCCACATAAAACAGAACTGTTTTTATCAGAGAAGTGTTTTGTTTTTCCTTCCCGTTTTACAAGTCTTACTGGTGTTGGCATGACCTCAGTCACCCTCAGCCCAAATATTTACATTCCAAGCGAATTAGTGTGGCTCTCATGACTGCGGGACCTCTCAGGGGACAGCCAGACAAGGAAAAGAATGCCGTGCCGGGCCGGGAAAGGCTGGGGCTCCACAGAGTGGTCACATCGAACCTTTGGTCCCGATGGCCCAGGGAGTCTCCTGCGATGCCCGAGTGGCCCGTCCCTTGGCTGCTCCACAAACACTCAGCCTCTGGCCTGACCCGCCCAGCTGCATTCCGGGAGCCAGACGGAGCAGCAGGCAGCAGGCCGCAGGCCGCAGGTCACACGTCACACGTGAACCAACCTTCCTCAGGAAGAGCTGCTGGGAACGCAGAGAGGGCTGCCAGAGACACCAAGCCCCATCCCCACCGGGAGGTGGGGTGCCAGGGATTTGGGGGTGCAGAGCAGACCTATGCTGGATCCCTGCTCTGTCCTTCCCACCGGTCCCCCTGACGTCCCAAAGATAGCAGTGGGGGGCATTTTCATCAGCACCTCGTACTAATCATCAATAGAATTCGTGTTTCTGTTACTCCTGCCGATAACCTCGACTGCTCATGGCACATATGGGTTGGGAGATGGAGGAGAGAGGCTGGGGCTTCATCTCTGGAAGAAGAGAGAGCCACGCTGATGTACCCCCCGCCCCCATCCAGGTCAGCCCCTTGGCCCCAGTGGGCTATCCATGCCAGGAGGTCAAGGTCACCCTGTTAGTTTGGTATCTCTGGCTCAAGCCACGGTGCTTACATACAGCAGTTGCTCAACACTCGTTTCACCGAGATACTCCTTTTCTATCTGAAATAAGAACATACTTTGGCTGTGAAGAAAAGGGCTCCTTTTTGTTTTTTTTTGTTTTTTAATTTAAGTGTTTTCTTTATACTTATTTTCAAAAGATTTTATTTACTACTTTTAGAGAGAAGGGAAGGGAGGGATGAAGAGAGGGAGAGAAACATCAATGTATGGTTGCCTTTCTCATGCCTCCAGCTGGGGACCTGGCTGGAGACCTGGCTTGCAACCCAGGCATGTGCCCTGGCTGGGAATTGCACTGGTGACCCTTTGGTTTATAGGCCAACACTCAGTCCACTGAGCCACACCAGCCAGGGGTCTTTTTCACTGTTGAAACCCCCAAAAGAGATCTGGTGATGCTACAAAGCTTTAGGCTCCTTGATTTGAGCTTTCAAATAATTCACATCACAACGGTTTGATGTTCATTCATTCATTCACAGCGTGCCATTTTGGGGTAAAGTACTACAGAACACACCCAAGTCCTCGACAGGCCATATTCTACCAAGACCATGCTTTCCTCCCTAGTCAGATGCCCCGCTGTTTCATGTATCTCTCAGCAAAAGTGGCAGTTGTCAACTGAACTAGGACACGTCATCTTTTGGAAGTTGGCTCCGCATTTTACAGACGTTGAAATGTGGCTTTGAGCCCATGAAATACAGGGGTCATGTATCCTGACTTGGTGTGTGATATATCATGTCAGACACACCAGATCTATACCCATGAAATGAATGTAACACCAAGACCATCCAGCATGGGGAACCGCCTGGTTGGGCATAGGAGACACACGTCAGAGGAATTCAGAGGGAGAAATGCCAGCTGGTGCTGCGGAGGATCGGGAAAGGTTTTAAAAAGGAGGTGAAGGTACCCGAGTCCTGAAAGAGAAAGCTGCAGAGGAAAAGAGAGGCCAGGCAGCGGCGCGGTGGCCATGCTCGGAGCCAAGGCGAGGGGACAGGGGCACTGGCCCGGACAGTCCATGGCAGAGTGGGGGGGCCGGGCTGTCACCTGTCTGGGCTTCTCCGGCCTCCTTCACGTGGCTGACTAAATCCCCTGTCACTAGGACATGTGGGGAGCGGCTCCGGCAGCCTGAGAATGTCTCAGAAGGGCTGTTAGAGGCCTGAGCAGGGGAGGGTGCAGGTCGGGGGAGGGGTGCAGCTAGGGGAAGGGTGTAGCTAAGGGAGGGGTGCAGCTGGGGAGAGAGAGAGGTCTGAGAGTACCTGCTGCTCCCCTGTACGGGTGCAGTGTGAGTGAAGTAAATTAGGTCTAAAGTGACCCCGTTAGAAACGAGGCACAGGCTCTCCGATTTGCATAAAACACTTCTTGTGTTTGTCCCTTCGCAGGGCAATTACTTAGTTTTTCACTCTTTTCTCTAGACCCAGCTACGGAGAAAAGGATCTGATTGTACAGTGAAGAAAATTACACTAAAGTGGGGAAAACAGAAACACCAGTCAGCTGTAAACGTTTTCGACTATCTTTTGTTCCCTTTGTTCTATATAAAAATAGATAGGTGATAGATATAGGTAGAAGACAGATAGTTAGGTAGACAGATGATAGATGAGATAGATCAAAAATAACACCGTAAGGGAAGGTTTAACACAAAAGTTAGGAGAAAATAGCTACCACTTGGACCCCAGAAAATGTGCTATGTCCCTAATATTTTTTTTCCAGAGAGAGGGGAAGGAGTGAGTCAGTGAGGGAGAGAAACATCAGTGGATGGTTGCCTTTCACCTGCCTCCAGCTACGGACCTGGTTGGAGACCTGGGTTGCAACCTGGTCATGTGCCCTGGCTGAGGAATCGAACCAGCAACCTTTGGGTTTGAAAGCCGGCACCTTATTCACTGAGCCGTCAGCCAGGGCTATGTCCCTAATATTTCAATGCTACTGATGATCAAGGAAGAAAAAGATAAACAAATCAATTTTTTTTCCCCTTAGGCAAGAGCTATGAACAGCAGGTCACAGAAAAGGAAATGCAAGTGACCTTGAACATATGAAAAGATACTCAAACTCATATTGGAAGGTAAGTTTTTAAGAAAGACGTACCATTGGTCAGCTCTCAGGCTGATAAAAAGCCATAAGCTTTGGACACATTCTGGTAGAAGAACTGTACACAGGCACCCTTGCCCTGACCGCCAGGGCTCAGTGGGATTGGGTGTTGTAATGCAAACCACAGGGTCGCCAGCTGGATTCCCAGCCAGGGCACAAGCCTGGGTTGTGAGCCAGGTCCCCAGTTGGGGGCGTGCAAAAGGCAACTGATGGATATTTCTCTTGCACATCCATGTTTTTCTTCCTCTTTTTTCCCTCCGTTCCTCTCTCTCTAAAATAAATAAATAAAATATCTTTTAGAAAAAGGCACCCTCATGAACTACCTATGGGAATGCAAAATGGAAGAAGCAACACAGAGGGGAATTTGAGATGGGCCACCAAAGATACATAGTGACCTGGTGATAAATAATAAGTAATAAAAGTTCTAGGCATTTGCCCCAAAGGTACACTGTCAAATTATTTGATGACATCCACCCACTGCAGCCTTCTTCAGAACAGCTCAGCACCGAAGGGGAAAAGAGGTCCATCAGCAGGGGACCAGCTGTGTAAGCCGGCGGCGCTCATGCGTGGAGGCTGTGCAGCCGTAAAAAGGAGGGGGTGGGCGCAGTGACACTACAGAGTGATCAATAGGATACGTTGGTAAGTGAAAATATGCAAGAGGCAGACCAGTGTGTAACATATGCCACCCTTTGTATAAGAAAGGGGAAGAGCATATACACATTTTAGGTTCTAGTTAAGAAAAAACAATGGAAAGATAAACCAAAACTTAAGCTATTAGCATCCAGGGAATCAGGAAACTGGGCAAGGCACTGGGAAGAAGCCAGACTTCAGGGAAGGGCTTGGCAGGGAGCCATTGTCGGTGGTTTTCAGAACACAGAGTACCCAGGGAGGGACGCGGGGAGAGGTGGACAGCCAATCAGACCCCTGCGGGCAGGGTGCTGGGGCTCGCTGACGCTGACTGGTACCAGCTTGAACATTAAATATTGAAGCACTCTGCAAGCTGGTTGTTAAACTATCGGTTGACTTTATACGGGGTGCAGTCACGGTGTTCCAGTCTGAGGACTGACTCAGGCCCAGAAATTGGGCAAGAGAGCAGGGCTTTCTACCTGGGTGATGGTCGTGGCCTTTCTGACTATCCAGGCTTGATTTCTGTTGTTGTGTTTTGCAGATTTTAAAGAGCATGCAAATGATGCGCTTAGCCTTCAAAAAACAAGAAGGTCATGGTTTATAGTGTTTGCCAATGTCCTTGGTGTAAATGCTCCCACCCCAGAAGGAAGGACCCCGCAATCAAGACCAGTGTACGTACCTAGCATTTCAAGGGCTGTCGAACACAGGGTTTAAGGTGAGGTGGATACTGGAGTCCTGAAACCTTGTTGAGGGCTCCCTGTCAAAGCGAGACATAAGCAAGGTGGGTAGCAAGTGGCGTCCGTGCCACCTCCAGCTCTGAGTATGTCCACAGGGCTCACAGGCAAATCCTCAAATCCAGTGGCCATTCCTGGGTCCCTGGAGGTATCATTAAACACTCATCCAGACAGGCAGGAAGGGTGGAGCTGGGACAGAGAAAACAGTTTGGTGGTGCAGCAGTGGGAGTGACAGGCAGGTGGAAAGTGCAGTCAAACATTTTAAAAAGTAGGGAGGGACACCTGGGGAGTGTCCCAGCACCAGACCAGAGCGCACGGCTCATGCTTCCAGCACCAGGGAAAATAAAGCCTCGTTGCTTCTGACTGTGAAACCCAGTGGGGGATTGGGACAGAGGAAGAAACTGCTGGTCTCTCAGCATCATCCACTTGTTTAGATGGTCCTCACGGTCCTAGAATGTCTACAGACCCACTCACTCTGGGAACCACAGCAAGAGAGGTCCCATACTGGAAATGGGAGAAGGGCCTGGGGAAGGAGTGAGTGCTGAGCAAACAGCATTGTTCCACCTCAGACCCTCCCCCATATACAGCACCACAACGTGAAGAAACAGGTCACCCTATACTGACAGATACCTAAGGCTCCGCCCTTTACAATGTAACAGGTATGACAGCTCTACCAAAGACATAAAGGCAAACGTAAGAGCTTGTCGAGTTGAGGAGACAGAGAAATATGGCCCAAAAGAGGGAACAGATTAAGGTTCCGGTGAGAGCACTAAGATGAAGAGATAGGCAACCTAACAGATGCAGATTTCAAAGTGCTGGTGATAAAAATACTCACAGACTCGACAGATGTGCTAAGTATGGCAAACACAGAAGAGAAGAAGTAAAAGCTATGCTAAGTGAAATGAAGGGAAATGCACATGAAACTAATGGTGAAGGGAACCTTGGTTCAAATAAATGATTTGGAACATAGGAACAAATAAATAGTCAACCAGTATAGATTGAAGAAACAATAATTGCAAAAATGAGAACAGGCTTAGGAACCTCTGGGGCAACTTTAAACAGGCCAATATCCAAATCATAGGGGAGCCAGAAGAAGAGGAAGAACAAAAAATTGAAAACTTATGTGAAAAAATAATAAAGGAAAAATTCCCAAATTTGGGGAAGAAAATGGACATACAGGTCCAGGAGGCACAGAGGGTCCCAAACAAATTAGAGCCAAAATGTCAAAGATTAAAGATAAAGAGAGAATCTTAAAAGCAGCAAAAGAAGAGAATTACCTATCAAGGGATTCCTCTAAAACTATCAGCTGAATTCTTAAAAGAAACTTTGCAGGCAAGAAATATTCAATGTGACAGAAAGCAAGGACCTACAGCCAAGATGACTCTACCCAGGAAAACTATCATTCAGAACGGAAGGGCAAATAAAGTGCTTCCCAGACAAGGTAAAGCTAAAGGAGTTCATCATCACCAAGCCTTTATTATACGAAATGTTAAAGGGACTTATTTAATGAAAAGAAGATCAAAACTATGAACATGAAAATGACAGCAAACTCACAACTATCAACAGAATCTAAAAATAAAAACAAAACAAAGAAAACCAGAATAGGAATAGAATCATAGGTATGGGGATCATTTGGAGGGTTATCAGCTGGGAGGAGGAAGGGGGAGAAATGGTGCGGGAATTAAGAAGCATAATTGAGGCCCTGGCTGGTAGCACAGTGGATAAAGAGCTGGCCTGCAAGCCTAAAGGTTGCAGGTTTAATTCCCCAGCTGGGGCACATAACAAGGTTGCAAACCAGGTCTCCAGTCAGGTCTGTGGCTGGAGGCAGGTGAAAAGCAACCATACATTGATGTCTGTCTCCCTCTCTGCCTCTCTCTCTTCCCCTCTTTCTAAAAATAATAAATAAAATCTTTTTAAAAATTAAAAAAAAAGAAGCATAATTGGTAGATACAAAATAGACAGGGGGAAGTTAAGAATAATATAGGAAAGAGTGAAGTCAAAGAACTTATGTGCATGACCCATGGACAGCAACTAAGGGGGTGGGGTTGCTGGAGGGAAGTGGGGTACTTGGTAGAGGGAAACAAAGGAAAAAGAAATTGAGACAAATGTAACAGCATGATCAATGAATTATACTTAAAAAACAGTGGAACTCACATAAAGATAGACTTATAGCTCTAGGAAATAAAATTGAGAGTCTAGAATAAACTTCTACATCTGTAGTCAACTGATTTCCAACGAGGGCATCAAGATCATGAAGTGGGGAAAGAACAGGCTCATCAACAAATGGTGCTGGGACAACTGGATATTCATACACGAAAGAATAAAGTTGAACCCCATCTCACACTACATATAAAAATTAACTCTAAAGGGATCCAAGACCTAACTACAAGAGCTAAAGCTCTAGAACTCTTAGAAGAAAACAGAGGGGTAAATCTACATGACCTTAGCTTTGGCAATGGTTTCTAGTTACGACAGCAAAAGCACAATCAACAAAATACAGATAAACTGGGCTTTATAAATATTAAAAAGTTTCATGTATCAAAGGATGCCATCCAGAAAGTGCAAACATAACCTGCAGAAGGTAAGAAAATATTTGCAAGTTGTAATAGTATTCAGAATACATAAAGAACACCGAAACTCAACAATGAAAGGACAAACAACCCAATTAAAAATGGACAAGGCATTGTGACAGACATTTATTCAAAGATACACAAATGGCCAACAAACACATGAAAGGAAGCCCAATGTCACCAGTTATTGGGGAAATGCAAATCAAAACCACAATGAGATGCCCCTTTACACCCACAAGGGTAGCTATCATCATCATCATCAAATTACATGTCAGCGAGCATGTGGAGAATCGGAACCCTTGCACACTACTGTTGGAAATGTAAAACGCTGCAGCTGCTGTAGAAAACTGTCTGGCAGTTCCTCAGAAGTTAGAGTCCCCATATGACCCAGCAATTCCATTCCTAGGTGTATATCCAAGAGAATTGAAAAGAGGTGTTCAAACAAAAGTT
This sequence comes from Noctilio leporinus, assembly GCA_004026585.1. Lineage (NCBI taxonomy): Eukaryota > Metazoa > Chordata > Mammalia > Chiroptera > Noctilionidae > Noctilio > Noctilio leporinus. The sequence goes on along the minus strand of PVIW01003896.1, from coordinate 5,344 downwards.
GGTAAAAACAATGTTCATAGTATAATTATTCTCATTTATCAAAAGATGGAAATAGCTCAGATGCCCATCAACTGATGGAGGAATGGATGAACAAAACATGGTCTCTCCATACAGTGGAGTATTACTTATTCCTGAGAAGGAATGAAGCGCTGACATGCTACAGTGTGATGAACCTCGAAACTTCACGACGAATGAAATAAGCCAGACACAAAAGGCTGCACGTTGTATGGTTTCTTTTGCATGACACGTGCAGAATGGACAAACCCAGAGACAGGGAGCAGAGCAGTGACGGACAGGCACAGGGAGGGACTTTGTAGTGATGGGAACGTTCTGGAACGAGAGAGCAGTCATGGTTGCACAACACCGTGACTGCACTAAATGCCACGGAATTACACACTTTAGAAGGGCTAACACGGTCAACTTCACGTGACGTGTTACCGTGCACACATGCAAAGCTCCCCTGCTCAGGGCTGCGCACAGTGAGGCCCCCACGCTCAGCAGCGTGGCCGGGATCCACCTTGTAAATCCTCGTTGATCTTACAGGTGGGACACCTGTGATTTAATTTGAGAAACTTTATTAATGCGATCAAGTAGCTTTGCCTGCGGTTACCGAACATTTGAACGAGTTGAATTTTGTATTCGATTGTCTTGTGTCTCAAAGCTCTGCTTTGGTTGTAAGGACTTTTCCATTTTCACACTAACCTGTCATCTATCATGCCCATTGCAAATATTTTCTGGCAGTCCAAGATCTTTCATTGGTACATCAAAACAGCATCTCCTCGGGTTTGGTGGCACCACGACGGATGGAGCGGGGAGAGAGGAAGACATACAGCCCCGGCTTTCTTGCCTATGACTTCTCGTGCCCAGCGGACATCTGTCGTGTGTGGTTTTTGGTCAAGTTTTACTATTTCGTTCACATCTGAGCCTCTTTACAGCCTTCTCGGGTGCTCTACAGTCTCTCCCGGAGTGTCCTCCCATGGGCACGGCCGGCGTGACAGGGGCTGCTTGCGGTCCCTCCGTGAATGTGACATTAGGACCCACGGCGGTCACTCAGCCAACACTTGCCTCATATTTTTCACAAGTTTTCTGAAGCAAAGCATAAACAGAGAAACAGAGTCCTGCAACGTACACATTTAATGAGCAAAAGCCAATTATAGAAACTAAGCTGCACTAATGAGGGCTCTCCTGCAACCAGCGTGAACACCAACAAGGAAGGAAGGGCGTGGGGTGCCTCCTGCTTGGGCAACACACACAGGCGCGCACACACACACACACACCCCGGGAGGGTATAAAAGCCCACAGACAGAGCACCTCACACACTCACACTCACAGTCACACTCCTCCCACTCACCTCCAGCCCCACCACCCACCATGGCCGCCTCCTCCCTGTCCGTCTGCTCCAGCAACCTGAGCTATGGCGGCCGCGTCTGCCTGCCCGGCTCCTGTGACTCTTGCACTGACTCCTCCTGGCAGGTGGACGACTGTCCAGAGAGCTGCTGTGAGCCCTCCTGCTGCGCCCCCAGCTGCTGTGTCCCCAGCTGCTGCCAGTCCACCTGCTGTGTCCCCAGCTGCTGCCAGTCCACCTGCTGTGTCCCCACCTGCTGTGCCCCGACACCCTGCTGTGTCCCCAGCTGCTGCGCCCCGACACCCTGCCAGACCCTTGTCTGCACCCCAGTGAGCTGCGTGTCCAGCCCCTGCTGCCAGGCGACCTGTGGGCCCAGCCCCTGCCAGTCAGCCTGCACCAGCTCCTGCACACCCTTGTGCTGCCAGCAGTCTAGCTGCCAGCCCTCCTGCTGCACCTCCTCCCCCTGCCAGCAGGCCTGCTGTGTGCCCGTCTGCTGCAAGCCCATGTGCTGCACACCTGTCTGCTGCAAGCCCATGTGCTGCACACCTGTCTGCTGCAAGCCCGTGTGCTGCACACCCGTCTGCTGCAAGCCCGTGTGCTGCACACCTGTCTGCTGCAAGCCCGTGTGCTGCACACCTGTCTGCTGCAAGCCCACCTGCTGCCAGCCCGCCCCCTGCTCCTCGTCCTGCTGCAGACCCTCCTCCTGCGTGTCCCTCATCTGCCGCCCCGTGTGCAGACCCGCCTGCTGCGTGCCCACCTCCTCCTGCTGTGCCGCCTCCTCCTGCCAGCCCAGCTGCTGCCGTCCAGCCTCCTGCGTGTCCCTCATCTGCCGCCCCGTGTGCTCCCGCCCTGCCTGCTAGGTCCCCACTTCAGTGGCCCAGACATCCTGCTGCTGACCAGCCTCATCTCAAGCTGCTGCCCTTGCTCCTGAGCACAGTTCTCCACTCCCAGGAGCCCCTGGGGCCCCTCTGCGGGCGCCAGGACCTCCCCTCTCCCATTGGTGGACACGCAGTTGCTGTCCATGCAGATCTGAACATGCCACCCGTCCCATTTTGAGAAAAGATGACCCGCAGATCCCCCACCATTTGTAGAGGGCAGGCCCCCGGGAGCCTCCTCTGCAGGGTTGGTTGCTTGTTTTCTATGTGACAAAGGCCAGTTGCTAGAATCAATAAAATGTTTGTTCTGGACAATGTGTGTTGGCTTTCTCCCCTCTCCTGAGGCCCCTCGACCACCCCAAATCTGTGTCTCCGGCTGGTAGGTGGAGGTGGGCACGCTGCTCACACCCGTCCCCCTGCCTGTCCAGGTTAAGGGTAAGCTGGGGAGCAGGAACCCTGCTGGCCGGGGGCTGACCTGGCACGGTCCTCACTTCCCTGGGAGGAAAGTGCCTGCACAGAGGGCTCGCGTGCTGCTCTGGGGACAGGGGCTGATGCTCTGAGCATCGAGAGGACCCTGTGCGCCCCAGGAGAGGTGTGTAGCTCGTTTCAGACATGGCTCATTTTACTCAGGCCTGATTGAGGAGGCGCAGAGCAAAAAGGCGCCTGCGAACAAACCCTCAGGACTGTGGGGGAAATGAGCCTGTAGTCTGAGTGGACCAGACGCCAGTGAGACTGACCAGGCAGCACTGGGTGCCGTACCCCTTATCCCCTCATCAGGGACGGCCCAGGAGGACCGTAGGAGAAGGGGAACAGCAAAGGCCAGGCAGATGGGACCAGGGGCGGAAGGCATCTCCCCAGGAGCACCAGCAGGGGAGCCTGTAAGCCCCACCCTCACCCCAGATAAGCTCTGCACAGGGGAAGAAGCGACAGAGCAAACGCCCCACAGGGGCTTTATTTACAGACGGGCAGCAGGCCGGGTTCACCCTGCCGACTCCTGTTGGCCGACTCCCGCATCAACGTTTCCTGTGCCCAAGCAAAGCTCAGACCACGTCACTGCCTCACGTCTTCATGGGCGGCAGGAGGCGAACAGGACTAAGAGGACACGGTACTCTGAGACGAGCCAGGGGTGCTCTGGGCAGATCATGGCCTGGGGGAGCCCCACGGGGCCACGTCGTCAAACCAGGTGGCCCTGTTTACAGGAGGGGAACCGGGCCTCAACGCTGAGCTTGTTTACGGGGAGCCTAACCTAGGACAGTGCGTCCCAGGAAAGAGGATGCTGGGGAACACGGTGGAAACAGGCACAGGGAAGTCAACAGTCGTGCTGGGACGCCCACTGTGTAAAGGTGCCAGCGGAGGAGCCTGCAGGCGCTGTCCCCTTGCACACACGTCACAGCAGCCAGTCCCACAGCAGCATGTGTCACAGCAGCTGCTCCACAAGCTGCCAGGCTGGCTGCCACTTGCCCAGCCTCTGCCAGTCCTCCGTGTGCCAGCCCGTGAGCTGCCAGCCAGCCATGTGCATGCCCATGAGCTGCCAGCTAGCTGTGTGCATGCCCATGAGCTGCCAGCCAGCTGTGTGCATGCCCATGAGCTGCCAGCCAGCTGTGTGCATGTCCATGAGCTGCCAGCCAGCTGTGTGCGTGCCCGTGAGCTGCCAGCTAGCTGTGTGCATGCCTGTGAGCTGCCAGCCAGCCGTGTGCACGCCTGTGAGTTGCCAGTCCTCTGTGTGCCAGCCCGTGAGCTGCAAACCCATCATGTGCATGGCTCCCTCTTGTGTGTGTCCCCATGAGCTGCACACCTGTCATGTGCGTGTCCTCCCCCTGCCAGTCCTCTGGGTGTGCCCGGCCCTCTTGCCCCATGCCTATCTTTCCAGACAGCATAGAGGGAACTGGAGAGTATTGTTTAGTGCAATAAGCCAGGCAGCAAAAGACACATACTATGTAATCTCACCTAATACAGGAATCTCCTGAACAAAACAAAGAAGCAAAATAGAACTAGAGGCATAGAAACAAGGAACAGGCTGACAGTGACCAGAGGGGGGGGGTGGGAATAAAGGGGGAAAGAAGGGGAAGAACCTAGTCAAGGAACTGGTGTAAATGACCCATGGACATGGACAACGAGGTGGGGATTGAGTGTGGGAGGGGAGGTGGAAGGGCAGGGGAGAGCAACGGGGGGGAAAACTGGGACAACTATAATAGAACAACACAAAAAAATGTTTTAAAAGATATGCAGAATTACACATATACACAATACATACATATATGTTTATATACATATACAATATGTATAAGAGCACCTACACGTATACACATTTATATACGTCTGTGAGTGTACCCTTGGAGATCTATAGAGGGTTATCAGGGCACCGGAAATTATTCTGAAAACTGATGGAAAGAACAGACAGAAAAGACAGGCTGAATCATGCATCTGGCCTTTCCTCTAAAAGCAGTATTTTAGGTAGCCAAATATGCATTAAAAACAGTGACTTTTTTGTAGGTTTTGCAAGGCTGCGGCAGCACATGCTCTTCCAGAGAGGTCGTCTCATCCAAGAGTTTACGCGGCAAATTAGCTGGACTGCAGGTCTCCCATTTTACAGGAAATACGGGAGATGGAGGGATAGTTTTAAATAATACCTTAGAGTCACGCGCAGCCTAATTCATAATCCAGGACACATCGCAGGACAAATCACTAGACTTCACCAACAGGTAAATGTCAGAGTTGCTGTAAATCAGAAGCTGACCTAAGAGGAGCGCCCGCCACCCCCTTGCTAGGTGTGAGCTTTGTTTGGACTTCGATGCGAACAGATCAACAGTTTATCTTTTTGCGACAGTCAGAATAAATTGAGTAGGCTAGCACTGTTTATAGCTTGATGTTTCAACCTTGGTGTATAAATGCTCGCTGTATCTACATTACGTAAGTATAATAGACACACATACCTACCCACACACATAGGTTTTTATAATGTGTTTATACTTCATCAATTTGCCCCTTTTGGTAAAATATCAAGGACTTCTCTGTACACAGAGATCTATTTACCCCTTTCGTCTTTTTTTCTTTTTCTTTTCTTTTTTTTAATTTTATTGTTGTTGTATTACATCCATCCCCTTTTTGCTCCCCTCTGTCCCCC